>CM039680.1:6981807-7086807 GCA_022537955.1 Schmidtea mediterranea
TTAAGTCAACAATAATATTTATTTATATTTTAATTATATTAAATTTAATTATTTGTTTAAGTCAATAATATTATTTATATTTTAATTATATTAAATTTAATTATTTGTTTAAGTCAATATTATTATTTATATTTTAATTATATTAAATTTAATTATTTGTTTAAGTCAATAATAATATTTATTTATATTTTAATTATATTATTATTTAATTATTTGTTTAAGTCAATAATATTATTAATTTATATTTTATATCAATATTATTATTTAATTATTTGTTTAAGTCAATAATATTATTTATTTATATTTTAATTATATTATTATTAAATTTAATTGTTTGTTTTAATCAAGTCAATTATTTATTTTTTAAATAATATATTTTTAAATTAAATTGTTTGTTTTAATGAAGTGAATTAAATAATTATTTTTTATTTTCATTTAATTATATATTTTATATTATTATTATTATTATTATTATTTTATATCAATATTATTATTTTATTATTATTAACATTTATTTTTAAAATTTAATTGTAAGTCTAAGAATAAAAAATCATCGATAAATTTTGAATTGTAAAGAAAAAAAAAAAAAAAAAAACTTTTAATCCATACAAATATTTTTATTGACAAGATTAAAAAAGATTCATTTTTATTTCAAATCAAAAATATCCGAGTAATATGTTTTACGCATTTCGGCCAACAATATATGGATTTACCTTTTGACATTTTTTAATACTTGATAAAAAATAATACTAACTTAAAAACATAAAAATTATAAACATCAACAAAAATATACAAAAACAAAGAATATTTTCAAATAATTTATTCATTCAAAATTCTTCATAATCGTCATATTCTTCATTAAACTCTGAAAATTCTTCTGGACTGTTACCTAAAACCACATCACCTCCTCTATAATGACCATATGCCACACTTATATTTTTCCCCACCCAAACCCTTTTATCATCCTTATTTGTTAATGCAGTTTTACTGTTTTTAATTGTAAATAATTGATGTTTTTTACTAGTAATACGAGTTTGTGGTACAGAAAAAATTAAATTTTTGTTATAGCAATCTAGGTATGACTTATGTTTTAAGTCAGTACCCTTCAATGTTATACCCTTAGCTTTGATACTTTCAACTTCAGACAAGAGGCTATAACATTTTGGACGAAGAAACACCCACTCCTTGTATTTAAGTCCTTTATTCTCGTCTTTGAACTTTCCAATGACATAATCAAGATTCCTACTATACAAGGGATGTTTTGGGTCATAATTAGAAGTATCGAGGAGATTATCACGAACCATAGCAGATAAAAGAATGTCTAACTTACAATTCTTAATTTCTAGAAAAAAGGAATCAGTGTCCCCAGCAACTATATTAATTTCACAAGTGAATTCGTTTCGATATTTTTCTAACTCTATATATTGTAATTGATACATCCTAAGTTTAGATAAATCGAGTACAGTTTGTCCAATGTAACTCGGTCGATCTAAACACACCGATTCCTTATTTAATAACACAGAGACCAAATCATTGTCGATTTTAAATGATTTTCGAAAAGTTGGTTTTGAGCAATAATTAATTAATTTGTTTGCAGAATTACATAATCTTAAATTAATTCGTTTAAGATTTTCAACTGTTTTTCCGTAGAGGCTATTATTTAAAAGTTTATAATAGTTTTTATCTAAGTCATTGGTTGATTGCGGTCTAAGTTGTGTGTTAGTGTCTGTATACTTTTTAAATATTGATTTTTGATTATATTTAATAGCTCTATGTACATGTGTAATTTTAATTTGTAAAGAAACAAAAAGCTGCAAAAGTCTCCAATGAAGAACATAATTCTTCTTTGGATAATGCGTTAGCATTAACTTCTTAACCTTAGAACCGGAGCGCACATCTTTTCAGCAGCTACTGGAAATCATTAAGTTTATCATGAAGAAATGTTGGGATTTCTAAATCTACTTCAAATGTGACAGCAAATGACAGTGATTCAAGATCCTTATTCAAAAAACTAATTAAATTATTTAATTGATTAGTATCAGTGACCCATTCAAAATTTCCATATGGTAATGGTTGACTTAAAGCCCAACCATAGAGATTATTGATGTCAATGTAAAGCAGTTCGGTGTTGTCATCAGATACTACGTGATGTTTATTAACAAAGGTTAATCCTCCACGGATTCCCCTTCGAAAAAATTATACATCTCCATATCAGTGAGAAGTTCAATTGGTTCATCAAGAGTCATAAGAGCCGATGCCCAAGACATACCGGGAATTCCATAAAAGTTAAGTGGTTCCAATCGGTTATGAGTTAAGGACTTTGAACGAAATTGCTGAAAAAAGTCAGCCAAAAGAAAAACATCAAGTTTGAGGTAAACCATCATATAATCTAGTAAAGAGTTACAATTGGTTTCTTCCCAAATAGATTGAGCCTTACTATATTCGGCTTCAGTTACATCTTCCCAAATCGGTGGAAGTTCATATGTAGTTTCTAACACTTCTTGAGAAGTTGCAAAGTTATAAGGGAAAATGCCTTTAGTATCGATAATACTACCTACAAATTCCGAACGAGTTAAAGGAAGAGTTGTCAATGTTTTAACTGCATTACTTAATGAACTATTAATAAATTGACAAGAATCAATGAATTTTACAGTTAATCCACTGATTCTTGCTGACAAAGAAAGAAACTTTTCACTTGTTACAGGAATACAACTTATTTCCCACATTTTAAAATCACTCATACCATACTTGAGGATATGGTGAAGATCATACCCTCTCAAATTATGAAAAACAACTGGAAATTCAAACCTTATTTGTCGAGAAATATTACATTTTGAACAAGCTGCTCCCAAATATTTTCCAGTAAAGTGATCATGGTCCTTAACCGGTACTGATAAAATCTTATTACACAAATAACAACAAGTTGCCGAAGAAAACGAAAGAATGTCTGAGTCAGTTAATATTATTTTCTTTTTATAATTATTTTGATAAAAGGGTAAAACAGTATTAATTGAAATATTATTTATTTCTTGTAGAAAATTAACTACACAATCATCACCCAGGAAACTCTTGTATGATTTTTCACCTGTAAAATTGTTAATTAAAAGTAAACCGGCTGAAATCGGCATATGTATTTGAAAATGTATATCATCTGAAGGTAAGATAGCCTCAAAATCAGCGTAAAGGACGAAAGGAGGAGTAACAGTTTTAGCCCAATTCTTAAATTCCAAGTTTTTATTTAAAGGTAAAGTATAAAGAGTTGTGCCTAATTGATTTTTATCACACAACCCTTTATGTTTATTTAATGAAATAATATTGCGAAAACCATTTAGACATCGATGGCACCATATACTTTGAACTCTAGTATCAGTAAAAGAATGATTCCTATAATTTAAAAGCCTATCTAATTTAGTAACAGCGATATAATGATAGGAATCAAGGCTTTCTAATAAAATTAAATTAATGGGTTGTCCCCCAACAACTTTAGAACGATGAATTATTTCGACATAAGGGTGTTTGAAAACTTCAGGGTTAGAAAAATCATTAATTAAATTATTTTCATCATACGTAAGAACATTAATTGAAAGATTTTGATTTTTAGCTTCATATTTTGGAATGTCACAAAGTTTCATAGGTAAATCCGAAGGTGAAAAGTCAAGCTCAGATGTGTTGTAGCTAAAGGTTTCATTTCTATGATGGTTACTTATATTTTCATGATTTAAAATAGCTAAAATACTGTAAATGAAGCATAAATTATCGGAATTAGCAACATTTACAGTACAATGTTTATTTAATAATGATAATGGTGTTGGAATAAATCCATGACCACTCAGCCGATTTATTTGTGAAAACTTGGTAAGAACAAAATGAATTTCTTTTATTTTATTTATAACCCAGTTACTACCTTTATCATTAATTAATGTTATTTTTTCGTCAAGAAGAGTAGCACCTTCATCTACAAATGATTCATTCATTATTCTGGCAGAGTTTGAAATGATGAAAGATTGAAATTCTCCATCTTTTTCAAACTCTACATCAATACAAAATTGAATCTTAACAGATCCCATTTGATTGATAACATTATTTAATTTATTAATTAACTGTGTGAGTACTGTAATTAACTTTAAATTTAAATTCGAAACATCCATTCTAACAATGGCATGTGATTGATTTAAATCAAAATTAACAATAGGTGCTATCGAGCCACCATATTGATTAACAGAAGGAATATCAACAGGAAAAACATCATCTGAATCAGAAATGATTATTACATCATCATCAGTCTTTGATTCGTCAGAGTCTGAAAGTATGATAGTTTCTATAACTTTAGGAACTTTCGAAGAGCGTGGATTATTAATATTATTATTTGTTTTTCTTTTATTTTTTGTAATATTATTATTATTATTATTATTATTATTATTATTATTATTATTATTATTATCATTCAATGGTAATTTAAAAATATATTTTCGCTTACAGTTAAACTCAAGTATGGTATTGTTGGGCTTAGAGCCACCATTTAAACAAAATAAGGATAAAAATTAAAGTTAAAGAGCAGAAATAATGAAAGGAATCACTGCACATAAACACGCACCGCACCAAGATATTAAAAATCAATAAATAACATAATAATTAAAACAAAATAAAAACATAACAAAAATTAAATAAAACAAATAATTAATTAAAAATTCGAAAGTGCCTACAGAAGCAAAGAAGAAAACATAAAGAAATAAAATAAACTGCCAAAACCTTGCAAAATAAGGTTTAGAAAAAACACAGGCAGAAGAGGCGACCAGAAAACAAAATATTGGGGCTTAAAAACAATATTGTAAGAAAATAATAATAAAAATAAAATCTAACAATAAAATATTAATAAATCAAAAAATAAAGAAAAATATATAAAAATTTAGAAAAATATTTTAAAATAAATAAAATAATTAAAAAGCCCTAAAAATGGCGAAAAATCGCCCATTGGTCGCACACATGCACGAAAATACTATAAATACAGTGATGAATTTCATTAAATCTAATCTTATGCTTTACTGAAAACTTTCAATTTGAATTCTGAAAAACTCCGAAATAATTTGAGTAAGGAATTTTGGTTGTCAATTTTATAATTATAATTGTAACTTTTATGAAATTTTAAAGTTTTACCGTTATTAAACAGTATCGATGTTGTTACATTTCACTTTTAACTCTAATTATGAATTATTTATACTGTTCGGACCCCCTAAAATATTATGTTATGTATTGTAATAGATGGTTCATGGGACCGACCGTGTGCCGGCTAGTGGGTGAAAACCCTTAGTTGTGCTCGTGGGTCATGCCTCGTGAACCCCTTGGCAGTTCGCAGTCGGTTCCGGCTTTGTGCACGGGACCGCTACGCAGGGCGCCATTGTACATTCGAAGCGGCTGCTGAAAACGTGGCCGGAGCGAATAATTAAAATCTCGGGAAGAGCGGAGAACTTCAGTTAAGGAAAACTAAGATGGATCCTATATCGATCCAAAACATTTTTTAACATTCCGAACAAGAATGATGGGAATACAACTGGGCAGCACGGATAGGACTTAGACGATCAAAACCAATTTTTAATTTTAGTGCAAAAGAATTGAAAACTACTAGCTAGCCAGCCAAATTAAAATGACAACGAAAATTCTTCACAACAAATTACCTTGCCAAAATGTTCCACGGGAGAATCGCACGTGTAACCACTCTCTAATTATCTTATTCCATCTGAGAACCTGAGTAAGAGAATGTCATGTGATCGGAACGGTGCTGGACAAACCATTTTCTTGGAAAATTATATATCCACTAAGACTTGAGGTAGTTGACGACATGAATAATGTTTAATAAATCCGCAATCAGTAGAGTAAGTGATTTGAAACCACAGGTTAAGACGAGAGACCCAAAAATATGAAGACATAATAAACCGTTCATGGATCAGCGCATCATAGCTCAGAAATTATTTGATCGCACCTACCGGTATGTAGTTACGGTAGGCGGCATCAAATCGCTTAAATAATCAATAAAAATTCTAGTGGCGTTGTAAAATTAAATAAAAATTAAATTTTTTTTTGTTGTTGCTATTAAAATCTATCTATCCATGACTGTAGAGCGGTTCGAAGAAAATGGGGGAGATAGACGCTAAATTATTAATCGTACCCATGACACCTATAGTAACTCAGAACGTGAGGCTAGATATCAAGTCGGCAAACTACCCATTAACTCCCCTACCAAATATCGGTTCGAGTAGGAGTTTCAGTTTTAGAACAATAATGATCTCGAATGTGTAACTTGCTGAGTAAATGTTTTGGTAATGATATTTCCGAAATTAATAACGACTAGCTTGTCAAATAAATCACACTTATGTAGGGAATGAGGGTACACCCGAGAAAGCCGTCCTAATCATCACCGATGCTCCGATTTTCGACGTCGCGCGAATTACCTTTAAAATTTCCTCTTTCGAATTTTTTTTTCTATTTTTTTTTTATTAATTTTTCTTGTTTGGCTATTAAATATATTACCTCCTTTCCAATAGTATGTCAATCAACGAGAACACTAACTTTTCAATGAGGATTCCTCGCCTGCCTCCATCAATCGTGGCGATCCGCCACAAATACGAAGATCTTAAAATCCAATATAGGTATCTTCAAACGAAGCACGAAAGAGTAAAAGGGACCTGGGCTCCACCAGAAGTCGTTAGGGAGCTCAGGCAGAAGATCTCCCGTCTTACTCAAGCGCGCGACGAACTGATCGTCGAGTCGCGCGCCCAGAGGCTGTTGATACGCGAACAATCAACAGCATTACATCAGGCCTACACAGAAACGGAACTCCGAATCAAGGTCCCGGGGAGTGTTCGGGCTGAGCAGATCGATATCGTCCCTGCTCACCACCTCCCCAGTTCCGAGGACCCATCCAAAACGGCAGCGAATACTCTTATCTCGAGTACGAATGTCCCTCAATCGTTATCTTCCGGGACTACCAAAAATCGGGCTAACTCCTATGCCCCTACGGCCCGTCGTCGGCCAAATCGGAATAACAACATCGGCCCCCGTGGCGAAATAGCTGGCCCGTCTTCGCGGAGAGACGAGGATCCTCGAGGCAATCCTCCATCGTACCGACCGCCTAAACGGAGATGCCTCCCGACGGATATGGACGCGGAAGAAGACTAAACCGCCGGAAATCCCAAATTTGCTCATGCTATGAGTTGCTCCTACTTTAGCCAATGTTCGGACTGTTCATTTCATTTCGTTTTATTATTTCTTGATATTTATTTTTCAATTAAATGCTGTTTTGGTTTCTAATAAATGTTGCTGAATTCATTTTCTCGCTATCATTTGAAAATGGGACTGTCGGAGGTGAGAATTACGGACGCACGTGGTTGCAGGAACAATCGTCTCCCATGATTTCCACTCCAGCAGTGAATGTAATGCCGAAGGGTTGATGGTTTTTATTCTTTTTCTTAAATGAGAGCGTAAGTCCTTCTATCGGCGGCTACGAACCGGGAAAGACAAAGGTCCTTCGGGGAGTAGTGCTAGTAATGGCGCTCACCTGCTCGAATGGCATTCGGCTATTGTGCACAATTCCAACGTGATCTCCAATCACGGGTGCATGATGGTAATTAAAATTATGTGGCGTATGGAGGAGTTACCCCTAACCCTGGATAGCAACAATAGGGAATTGAGGTGTCCCAAGGATCGGATTTCCAATACTCCCCTACGACCAACAGTATGAGTGATTTTAAAATGTGGGAAATAAGTTGTATTCCTGTAACAAGTGAAAAGTTTCTTTCTTTGTCAGCAAGAATCAGTGGATTAACTGTAAAATTCATTGATTCTTGTCAATTTATTAATAGTTCATTAAGTAATGCAGTTAAAACATTGACAACTCTTCCTTTAACTCGTTCGGAATTTGTAGGTAGTATTATCGATACTAAAGGCATTTTCCCTTATAACTTTGCAACTTCTCAAGAAGTGTTAGAAACTACATATGAACTTCCACCGATTTGGGAAGATGTAACTGAAGCCGAATATAGTAAGGCTCAATCTATTTGGGAAGAAACCAATTGTAACTCTTTACTAGATTATATGATGGTTTACCTCAAACTTGATGTTTTTCTTTTGGCTGACTTTTTTCAGCAATTTCGTTCAAAGTCCTTAACTCATAACCGATTGGAACCACTTAACTTTTATGGAATTCCGGTATGTCTTGGGCATCGGCTCTTATGACTCTTGATGAACCAATTGAACTTCTCACTGATATGGAGATGTATAATTTTTTCGAAGGGGAATCCGTGGAGGATTAACCTTTGTTAATAAACATCACGTAGTATCTGATGACAACACCGAACTGCTTTACATTGACATCAATAATCTCTATGGTTGGGCTTTAAGTCAACCATTACCATATGGAAATTTTGAATGGGTCACTGATACTAATCAATTAAATAATTTAATTAGTTTTTTGAATAAGGATCTTGAATCACTGTCATTTGCTGTCACATTTGAAGTAGATTTAGAAATCCCAACATTTCTTCATGATAAACTTAATGATTTTCCAGTAGCTGCTGAAAAGATGTGCGCTCCGGTTCTAAGGTTAAGAAGTTAATGCTAACGCATTATCCAAAGAAGAATTATGTTCTTCATTGGAGACTTTTGCAGCTTTTTGTTTCTTTACAAATTAAAATTACACATGTACATAGAGCTATTAAATATAATCAAAAATCAATATTTAAAAAGTATATAGACACTAACACACAACTTAGACCGCAATCAACCAATGACTTAGATAAAAACTATTATAAACTTTTAAATAATAGCCTCTACGGAAAAACAGTTGAAAATCTTAAACGAATTAATTTAAGATTATGTAAATATCCACGGGGCATAGTCCTCATATCCCTCTACTATAGCATCATGATTCATTGTTCATAAATAAGGGCATAAACATCTTTATTGCTTTATCATAGAGCATTTGATCAATTGGTCAATAAATTCGAAAGTCATCCACTCTCATAGCTCCCAATTGTCAGTGTACAGTACTGAAAGTTATCGTGTTTAGGCAAAACACCCACTTGTGTTAATTGCCCGAATGCACGGCTAACAGCTGCAATGCACACCAACTCACTTCAATCTGAAATTTTTTCTCCGAAAAATAAGACTGAAAATTTGTCAAAACACATCAGTATATATACTTATAATTTGACCTTAACCTTGCGTGTTAATTTTATTGCGATTAAACAAAATTCGACCTTGAAATTATTTGTGTTATCTACATTACATTTTTATTTATTTCTTAATTTAAATTGGTAATTTATTTTTAACATATTTAATTAAATTTATTCGGCCAAAAATATTTTGTTTTTATTCATTTAATTCATTAATTTTTACTTTTATATAAATGGTCATTTTACGGTAATATTTTCTTGTTATTATGTTATTTTTTATGTAAATTTCGTGCGGTTCTTGATGCATTTTGTATTTATTTTATTTTACTTTTCTTTTTGATTTTATATTTATTTATATTCTCTCAGATTTTAAAATGTTTAGTTGGTGTTGAATGTTATATTTTAAGTTATCTTGGTGCTGGGTTTTCGTGCTGTATTACTGATGCATTTAAACAATTCTCAAGGCTATTTGTGTTCTGGCCCAACACAATTTAAAATCAACAAATCCACTTTTTTTTATCTAAAATTGCACATGTAAATCAATATCTGAATTATTTTTAAAAATCGGCATTTAAAATCGATAATTGCACTTTAAAATCACTAAAAAGTTAATTGGAAAATTAATAAAAATAAATTATCGGAAAATAAATTATCAATTATCGAAAAACGCATTAATCCGAAAAATCAATAATCTCCGTTGAGAATTTCCGCTACGGGGATTTGATTGCTAACCAGGCCGCGTTAACTAAAGAAGGAGCTGGGAGCTGTTATTAGTAGCAGTTGAGCAGTCAAAATGTCATTTTATAGATTTCCATTTGCACTGGCAAATGAAGCAAAACATTGCAGCCTGCTCCAAGCTTACCTTTTTACTGCACTTTTCAACAAAGCTATCTCTTTCTGGAACAAAATTTTACAATGCTGCTTTGAATTACTTTCAGCTAAAATCTTTCGATTCCATTTTGCTTCCTTCATTCACCATTTTTTAAATAACAATCAACATTATCACGGAAATGGAGAGAGCGACGAACTGTTTAAATTGCCATTCAATTTGTCTTAAGTTTATCTCTCATCTCTGGCAACTTATGCAAGCTCCGCGTTGCTCGTCTGGGAAATATCCCCTTTCTATTGAACATAGAGCATCAAATGCGGAACTATTATCCATTCAACAAGGTTCTCAAGCTGTAAAACCTGTTGGAAAATTGTGAAATGTTCCCCAGCCCAATTAACTGAATCAGCATTAATGACGTCATTATAATAATCTTGTCCATTATTTTCATTGAATTTCCATATTTTCATGAAGAACCTCATCTCCGACTCCAGCTATAATACCATATATGATAATAACCTCTTCAATACCTTGATCAAAATCCACCAAAATAAGTTCATCATCCGCTTTATGTCGCTCCCTTTCTCCATCAGAATCGCCTGCATATAGAAAATTCATTGCTATTTCTGCTGCTTTTTTTCTTGGCCTAATAAAAATTTGATTTTTATTTAAAATTAATTATTCTTGAAAAGAGAAATGATAAAAAATAATTATAAATTATGATAAATAATATTCATTGTAAGAAGATTAAAATAACAATATATCTGAAGAATTTATTAATGACAGGCAGACATTATATATATATATATATATATATATATATATATATATATATAAATTTTTAAATGGTTCGCTAGCATTCAACTTTTCAATAAATTCTTTCGTTTTACCAGTAAATGTTTTACGTTTCTGGCAAATCTCACAGGTTGTTACAATATTTTTAATACTTTCATCCATTTGCTTAAAATAATAATTCTTTAAATAGTTTGAAATTTTGCAAATTCCAGCATGACATAGTTCTTTATGAATTTCTAATATAAATTCATTTTTCACGTTTGATGGAATATAAATTTTATGTTTATTAGTCATAATAATGCCATTATCTATGTAAAAACCTCCCTTGTTCCTTTTCTCAATATCTTCTTTAAATTCATTTATTTCTTTTGAATTACTTTGCCACTTGAAAGTTTGATTTTCTGTTGACATTGCTAATATTTTGGTTTTGATTTTCTCTGATTTGGCATTTATGTGATTCATTTGAAACTGTGCAATTCCCAATATTAAGTCGTAATAGTGCATCTGCATTATTATGTTTCTCACCTTTGCGATATTCTAATATCATATAAATGTGATTGCTTTATGACCAGTCCTCAAAATAAACTTCTTTCCATACAGATAATGTTTAAAATGTTGATAAAAATAGAAAACGGATAGTAATTCTTTTCTCGTTATACAATATCCAATTTTATGTTTATTCATACTTTTTGACACAAGTTATTATCTTTTCTTCATTATTGTCACTTTTTTGGGATGAAAACAGCACCTGCATCCAAAATAAAGATTTTATTAAAGTCTGGATGGCATAGTAATGGTGCAGTGGTCAAACTATGTTTTAATTTACCAAAAGCTTCTTCATATTGTGTTGTCCAAATAATACTTTTGTTTTTACCACCTATCAAAGATTCCAACGGTCTAGCTATCTTTGAATAATTTTGAATAAATTTTGGATAATAATTACATAATCCTAAAAAACTTCTGAGATGTTTTACACAGTTAGGCTGTTTCACTTTTGGAATTATCCGTCTTAATACCTTTATCATTAATTATGTGACCTAAAAACTTCAATTCAGATACTACAGACTTGCATTTTTCTGGATTGATTTTAAGTCAACATGTGTGTCTAGAGCACTGCCTCCTTGGGATAAATAATAAACAATGATACAATCCGAAGACCCAGACAATCAAAGTAATCAATCAAACACGCAGGCAATTTTAAACATTAATTATAAGGGTCTACGTATAGAAAATCAATACAATTACATCACATTCATAATAAAACATATTTTACCAATTTGGATGATGTAACAAATTTATATTATATTAAAGTAAAGTAAAACAAGTAAAGTAAATAAAATATGTTAAGTAAGATGATATAATATGAAATTTTAAAAGGTAGCCAATATTTGGTAAAGCATAATTTCTGACTCGAATAAGAATAAAATGGTCAAAGGACAGAATATTAATTTTTTTAATTAACACTAATTAACCACTAACCCACCATTAGTTAATATGCGTCAGTGAAAATTGAACGGAACGTCGAAGGAGTAAATTGTGCGATTTGATGCATACGAGAACTATAGGGGTATTTTATCCATATAATATCATCAGGAAGTACAAACATAAACAAAATTTTTTTCAAATATTTTAATATTCAATTTGCATTTTAATTAAATATCTGAATAAATATTAAAGATGTGAAATTCGAATTGTTTAGTTTGGTATAATATAATATCCCAAGCCATAGAAGGAACAGACACAAAATTTGAAGGCCCTATTAAGGATGATTCTCGGATATCTCAAAACAATCTACAAGAATGTAAACATCTAGTTTAAGATAGAAATCAGTATAATCACCCTAATTTTTACAATCAAACATGTTCCACATTGTTTTTGTTCGTTCATATTCTTCTAATTTAATGTCGGATTGATTCAAAATTGAATGAAATTTTTCAATTGGCGGAAGTTAAGTTTCTTTGAATTTTTACATGTAGCTAAAAATTATCTTCATTTATTGTAAAATTAGAAATTTGGTTACGTAGAGAAGAAAAGAGGAATTTCGCAAACTTTTCCTTGCTTGAATACAATTAAACCCGACATTGTAATGCATTTGAGACGATTGAGCCAATCATTCAATGGAGATTTTTCAACCGGAAATATTACCAAAATTCAGAGATGGATACTGAATCCATTTCTATTTGACTTAAATTTGATGGATGATAGTGATCTGTAAAAAGATCAACTTATTGAAATGCTAGCAAGTGAACATGTTCAAATGGAATTCGAACAATTATAATCGCAAACAATTCTGGTGTTCACAGCTACAACGTTATCCAGAGTTGGCGAACGGAGCACTGCATTTACTCTTACCCTTTGCTACCCCCTACTTGTGCGAAATGGAATTTTCATCGCTTTTGCATATAAAAACTAAAGAGAGAAATTGCTTAAATGCAAGTGATGACTTACGCGTATGCCTTTCAAAAAAGGAACCTCGTTTCGTCAGTATAATAATGAACAAACAACAACAGGCTAGTCATTAATAAAAATAAAACTGTTTTGTATTTATATAAAATGTACAATGTTTTTCAATAAACAATAAGTTTTGCAAAAAATGTATTTTTCTAGTCTAGATGTGGAGATATATTTTTAGATTCAAAGGGGTGCGGCTCGCTAGAAAGGTTAAGAAACACTTATCCATACTAATATATGTTTTATTAGTTTTTCCTATTACATGGAATTTATTTTTTGATTTCTCAGCCAATGATTAAATAAACATGTGAATATCACATCCACTAAGGTTATGAAAACTTATTGAAATTTTTTCAGGATTTTTACAATTAATATTACAAAATTTATGGGCAGTTTCTCTATAATTAAATTCTTGAATAAAATGATCATAATCTTTGACTTTTTCAACATTCTTTTGTTTGTTGATATTCTAATTCTTGTTCTCGAGACATGTTTATTTCATGATTATTATTCTCAATTATTTCATGAAATTTATTTTCTAAATAATTAATTGTTTTTCTAAAATGCTTCAAAACATTTTCTCCTCTACAACTAAATTCACAAGATTATATTACATCAGGATAATTACTTTTTATATAAAGTCTATATCTGAAGGAATCTGTTCAGAGAGTTTAATTGTAACACAAAGATTTTGTATAAAACTCTTCTTTTTACCAACCTCTGTTTCATTTTCATTGAGAACATGATTATAATCTTGATTACTTGAGTTTAAAATATTTTCTATTTGTTCAATTGTGTTGTTTTGGTTTATTTATTGCTTCAAAATCACCATAAATAATTGCCAAAGGTTTTGTTAATTTTGACCATCTTTTGAATGATGTTTTATTATTTTTAAATGATGGCATTTTTATTAATGCTGGTTTATTATCTAGACAAATTCTTGAATGTTTTATTTTCATATTTGTTGTAGTATGATGAAAACATCTTTCACAAGTGTTGGGCCAACAAACAATTTTGTTTAAATAAATCGGTAACAGCACGCAAACACAGCACGTAGATTTAAAATCAGACCCATAAAACATCAATTAACGATGGTAAAAAATGAGAAAGAAATAATTAAAATATAAAATTAAAAACATAAAAATAATAACAGAACGCAACAAGATCCGCACGAAACAAACACAGAAATAACACGAAAACACGAAAATTTGACCGAAAATTGACAATTTACTTAAAGAAACAAGAGTTCATTCAAGTTAGAACTAAAATTAAATAATTTGAATTGGAAACAATTCAATTATTTGTTAAAAGAATAAATTGTCAAAGTAAATCAAAAAATAAGAAAATTAAAGTTAGAAAATACAAAGAAATTCCCAAGGTCAAATTTTGTTTTACTACATCAAATTTAACACGCAAGGTTAGGGTCACAAAATAGTTATATATAACGAATCATTTTCACAGAATTTTAATTATTCTTGAACCAGTTCAACCAGTTTTAACTAGTTTGGACAGTTGTAATACGACGACGACCTTACGAACACTCGAATCATTTTTATTGCCAAATCGAACAAATTTATTGATTAAAAGTAAGCAAGAATGACTTACTGATTTGTATGAACTGGATGTCAATGAGTAATGAAAACGGAATTGATATTGATTAAAAATATATATATTAAATGAACTCATTAACTCTCTATGTCGAAATCTTTCCGTCCCACATCCACACACTAACAAGTTAGTAAAATCTTACATAAAGATCGAGCAGTGTAAGTGCCGTGTAAGTCCGCCAACAGCTCGTGCCCGTGAGAGATCTTGCCGTGGGTAACGACGGACTCGAACGTCAATTCATTCATTATCATAGGGGCAGAAGGAAGATTGGGAGGCAATCTTTTGGTTGACTACCTTTCTACCTACTCCCGAAAAATTGACCTAAACTATCATTACTCAACGGCTAAAATATTAACACAGAGTAGTCCAGTGGGCACTCTTAAACTCTAACATCAACACAAAAATTCCCTAGGATCAACTTGAGGTTATCGGGAAGGGGGCGTGCGGAAATCGATGCACCGGGCTTCTAAAAGGTCTTATAAATTAGTAATAATCTAGAAAATATAAATAAGCGTTATAAATCCATAATTTGATGAAATGAGATCAGAACTAAACTGAAAAAAATTTATAAAATCATTAATTTGATAAAATAAGACCAGAACTAAACAAAATTCTTATAAAAATCATTAATCTGATAACGTAAGACTAGAACTAAAACGAAAAACCGTATGAATCATTAATAATTTTGGTAAAATAAGATTAAATCTAAACAAAAAAACCTTATAAATCATTAATAGTCTTGGGGAATTATGACGGAAAATTTAATTAATAACCTTACGAATCATTGATAGTAGTAAATTACGACAAAAACTCACATTCACAATTAATAATTTGCCTAAACAAGCCAGATCATGACCAGCGATGATAAAAGGAATCAAATTGAACGACTGTGGAAATTTTTCTATATAGTAGTTTGGTATCCGCCAACGGTTAAGGTCACTGCAACTCCCAATAGTCCGCAGCTCCCATGACGTTATAAGCATATGTTTTTGCTGTATAAATTAGTACGAGATAGAATCGTCTGTGATTACACGGGACACCAGGAAAATCCACTATGAACAATTATTCCACGGACAAATTTCTCACCGATTGGTCATGAATGCGTAAGCACCACTTTCGGCAACAATGATGATTAGGGCGATAATTAATAATAGCAACAACAGAAGTTAGACCTCTTAATATTAATCTTACCAAACATTTACTCATCGGATAAATCGTCACCACTTAAATTAATAATAAGAAACAAGACAAACAGCGACAAATGATTAAATTAACATATCAAAATCCGAGATATTCATAAGTTAAAATAAATGCTCAGGTAGTTATTTGCAGCGACATCCGGACGTATCATGACTGTACCGGCCAAAACACTAGAAGGAGCGATAAGCGGCCACGCGGTGTTCTAAAAAATCTTAAATACAGAAAAGTAAAATTCACAGTTACTTCTAAAGAGGCCACGACCAGTATTCCGGCGCCAATCCTTCATAATGCCAATCCCTGTTCCCATGCGACAAAAACGGATCATCAAAAGCTAAAAAATGCGACTCAATTATCAATCCAACAAAAATAAAAACTTTACCATAAACATTTTTCCGAGCCAAGAGAAAATATACTGCCAACTCCAGAAAATCTGGTAAAATAGCTCGAGCGGCTGGATAGAAAAATTTGAGTAGCCGTCTGCATGTGTATAAACCACACTGAAAATTTCCTTCTCTCCGGTCGATAGAAGAACTGAATAAAAAAAGTCAACCAATCATCAGTGTCCAGCGAGATTCACGGCGTGGCCAAGTGACAACACACACCTAGCGATGAAGATTATATATAGTAGATGGGACACATATCAAATCCAGAACATTATGCCAAATTTTCCAATGCCAGCAACGTCAACGTGTGGAGTTGATACTATGGAGACCAGTAAAAAATCGCCGACAGGAGTTCCCAGCCGACAAATCTCCGAAGTGCAGGATCATCAAATCAAGACCTTGTTCTGTGCGCGATCGAAGAAATACTCAAACGGAAAAGTACTCTACAGGTACGTCTAATCTGGCCACCTTTTGATGTATAATAAAGAATTAGTGTTTAATTACTATGCTCATTCATTTGGATAATCGCCCAACAATGAATTCCAATCCTGTAAAACGTAGTTACTGTAAATCGAAGCAGACAATTTCCGTTAAAATCATGAATAACCTAACCTACCGGTAACTGTAGTGAGCACTCCCACCTTAGTCATAGCATCCTCACCGAATTGACTAATCCGAATTTTTCGTCAACTCTTACCATTCATTTCTTCCCCAATTAGAACATGAAATATACAAAGTAATGATTTGGTAATACACGGAGAGTTTTCCGTTAGTCCGATCACCATCAATTTTCCTTAGTAGACAATCCAACATTTTGGAAATTAGTAAATGGTTTTACTTTCATTTTACTATTTAGATTTATTTGCCGTGATCTTTGATTATGACATTTAGCATTTGAATTATTTATCTATGCAATATTTCCCTTTTAGGTTATTTAGATCATTTAGAATTATTTAGTTTTATATTTTTATTATGATATTTAGATTATTGGGATTCTTATTATGAGGTTTAGATTTTTTGAACTATTTAAATTTACATTTTTATTAGGATAGTTAGATTACTTGTATAATAATTTTATTGTGCTATTTAAATCAGTTGAATTATTTATCCTTGCATTATGATATTAAATCATTTTAAATAAGTTTTTATGATTACCCTATAGATGAACGTTTTCAAATAAACAAACCTCGTAATTAAGTATAACTAATTAGATTGGTAAATCAATTTACATATGTTTTCTGGATTAACAATTTGGCTCGAATTCACAAAATTTCATTATCCATTTTAGTCCAGCTTACTTCTAGAAAAGCAAATGGTTTAGTTTAGACGTTTGGTGAGCCTATCGGCGAAGGAACGGAACCTCGACGAAATAAATAAACCCGAATATCTGCTACGCCAACTGACCAAAACCCACCGGCATGGTATAAATCTTCTAGCAACCTCACGACTACCCGGAAAGTAGGTTAATACTAGAACCAACAGTCAGGAGACGAATGAAACGATGCTACGCTTACTCATTAATTTTATTATCAACAGGTAATCATAGCAGTAGCTGGGAGAATGTGGACCGCACTACTCTAACAGTGCCAACCTGATTTGCTGGGAGATATTGGCAAGCGTTATGGGATCGGGGCTATACCATATAGACCTATGATACCCCGAATGGCCAAATAGGAACATCAACGGACAAGAAGCAGACGTCGAACTCCCCAGCATCCTCATCAAAAGGGAGCCGGGTAGAAACCCAGCACGAGAAATCCGGTAAAAAGCGGAAGGTAAACTTCACCGTCTGGAGCGATTGGAGTGGCGCTATAGGTATTTAGCAAATAGAAAAAGAGAGCATCTCGCCAGAATAAATCGAGATATCGCCAGCACGCGTTTCCCCAGCTCGGACGGGCATCTGCCTAACTATGGAGTGACCCATGATCATCGGAATCCTGCACTACTAGAGAGCGACGCACCTGTTCACTTGGTGGTCCCAAAGAGTCTCCTACAACTGGATATTCGGGACATTCTGGAAGATCGGGGCTTTGAGGAGTACGCCTATTCGCGGAGGCGCTTGACAAATAAGAGACAGTACCAAAATTAAAGAATTCTATTATGTCTTTTGTTTCAATAAATGAGTTTGTGTTAATATATTTTTTTTCTGCTAATGTAAATAACAAGGTTGCACGGGGATAACTACGAATAAAAAATGATACTTGGGTTGGGACTGTAATTCTCTGCAAATTTCTAAATTGATCCCTGCTATTTATCCGATACCTATATTAAGGAAAAACGATGATACACGCCATGCAGTGTACACACCAGCAGTGTCTGCAATTAAGTCGCGAGCTGCAGCGGATTAAAGCCACTTGGTTCGAGCCGGCTAGAGTAAAGTGGCTCTATCAAAAAATAGACGCTGCACAAAAGGGCTGGCGAGAGTAGATAGCCCTGAACCAAGCCCAGAAGGTCCAGATTCGTGGTCTGGAAATAGCCATAGCGGCAAGCCAGGAGGGGCAGCCTGTCACCTATCCCCTAGTGTTCGCCCCAGTCCAAGTAGCCTACAAGAATGCGACGAGTCCCGAGAACCAACCATTCAAACCAAAGCCCCGCGCAAGGCCAGGAAGAGTCGAAAGGAGGCGGCAGAAGCAACAAAAATCGCATTAGGACAAAGATTATTTTGATGGTGTAATGATGAATAAATAAAATCTTCTTTTGTCATTTGTTTGTTATCACAAGATAAATATATTAGCATAACTCTCTGAGGGGCAAAGATAATACGATATAAAGTAAAGCGAGTAAGGGACCTAAAGGAAACAAGACGAGCATAGACATTTCATCGGTAGCTCGCTGAACCAGCTGTAGACCGGGTCTTAGCAGTTTTGGAAACAAAGCTCACCTTTGACGGTCACAGAACCATTAGTTACAGTACCAACTGTTGGACGTACAGGAGTTTTAAACTAAGGTATTATTCATCTCATTGATCTAACCTTCACTTGCAGGTTCTAGGGATAATTTACCTGATACGTCGCACGATTTTAATAACCATTGCCACCCATGATCGAAATCATGTTGGAACTGTGCGCAACAGCCGAATGCCATTCGAGCAGGTGAGCGCCATTACTAGCACTACTCCTCGAAGGACCTTCGTCTTTCCCGGATTTCTAGCTGCCGCTGGAAGGACTTTCGCTTATGCCTGTCTACCCCTATCTAGTTCCTACTTTTACCCTGATCACGGAGAAGAAATCATGGAGAATGGTTAGGCCCAACACGCGCCTGCAAACCCTTTTCGACTCCCATTGCCGTCGGTACCTCATCTCTCGTAATACCAAATAAATGGAATCATGTATAACTGAAAGAAGAATAAACAAGAATTCAGGAACACCATAAATAAACTATATTGACCAAAACAAAAAGGAAATATCATTAAGTTACTACACGGAACAATAAACGACAAAACATTTAGATCACAAATGTCACCGACCACCTGCGAGTCCGAACTGTCAACCTAATCTTCCTCGGCATCCATGTCTGTCGGAAAACGCTTCCTTTTTGCTGTCGATACGGCGGGGGATCTGCTAGGTAATCGTCATTTCTCTGAGTGGATGGCCCTGCGATTTCACCTTGGGGACCGACATTGGGTACTTCGCCCGAGAGAATAGCGATTTCGTCGGTATCTAACCCCAGTCGATCGAGGGTCCGTATCACTTGAGTTGATTCGATTTCCTCATCCACTAGATTGATGTGGATGGATTCCGGAGGCGATGAGAACATGACTTGCGGGGCGTAAAGGATATCCGGATCGAGCCCCGGAATCTCGAATTCCCGATACGGGGGTGGCAAGTCGTCGATCCGATAGGTATCCTCTGCGGCTCTCGCTTCCCGGTAACGCTCTTCTTCTCGATGGTGTCGATCCCGACGTCACCTGTTCCGGTTTGGCCTGTGGCGAGCCGTAGAGATGGCAGAGTTCGCCATGATTTCTGCTGGCGGAGGGTTTAGAGAAGGCGGAGGGTTTATGACGGAAGGAGAGATGTGGACTGTTGAAGCTGGGAGATCCGCGATGTTGGGGAGATGATGGGCCGGGATGATACCTAGTTGACCGGCCCGGACACTCCCTGGGACGTGAGTTCGAAGCTCCACGTCCGAGAATGCCTGTCGGAGTGCCTGCGACTGTTCTCGTATCAGTAGTCGCTGGCTGCGTGACTCGACGATTAATTCGTCACGCGCCTGAGTGAGCCGGAAGATCTTCTGCCTGAGCTCCCTGACGGTTTCTGGTTGAGCCCAGGTACCCTTCATTCTCTCGTATTTGGCCCTGAGGTCATTATGTTGTTGTTTGAGATCCTCGTATTTATGCCGGACAGCTACTATGGATGGGGGCAATCGGGGAATTCTTGACGGATTGGTTGATTCAATATTGTTGTCCATGCTATAAAGGAGAAAAAAAAAGAATTAAAAATGGAGATTATCGAGAGATGAAGTAGGTAGACGGGAAGTTCGGGATTGGATCTTTAATATTCCTTTAACAAGGGGCTTCCTGCTTTAACTAGTTTCCTACCCCGTGGCCCTATGCGACGTGAGTCTACCTCAATCTTACTACCTCATCGTCCCTCAGTTAGTCTCATGGGGGTAATTAGTGGCTATCCCGACTGGTTGCGATTCCTATCCACCCGATGCGATTTACAGGGTACGTTAGATTTATAGATCTAAATGATCCTAAAATTGATAATGACCCGACCGAACTAAAAGCCCTATGATCTAGCAAGATGGCAATCCGATACTTAAAACACTCTTTACTATATTGGGGTCCATAGTGTTGTCATACAATATTCGTTTGAGGCTCACTCTAAATATCGAGTACATTTTAGTTAGAAGCGTTATGGTGGATTCACCTGGATTTTATAAAACTTACGTTCGGATTAATACTATAGGGGGGTAAAATGTGTTAGAGATACGCCAGGTCTCGCGCAATATGGATTCTGTCCGCTAATATCATAATGAATAAGTCCCACTATTATATTTCGGGGGTTGGGGTTTAGAGTTTGCGATACTGAACATATCCACTGAAAATCCCTGCGTCAGCAGCTCGGAGTTAACTTCCTTGTTCGAACGAACCGGGTTATCGCCTACTGACTACTTTAATTTCATATTTTTAAGAACTAAGTTCATTTAATAACCTAATTTATAAAGATCCACATGCTCGATTTATTATCAGGACAGTAATTAGTCTACAATTTAACTGAGTTTATCTAAAATTAAATTCGTAACGGAATTCAACTAACTAGGTGGCAATGCTTAACTTGTAGATTTAACCCAGTTTATTAAAATTAAAATTCACAAAACTAGTACGATCAACTATTTATCCTACAATAAATATCTGATAATTTAATTAAGATTATTTAAAATTAACTTTACAAAATTAATTAGACGGCAATAACCAGTTTATACTTGGATTATGATTATTTGAAATTAACTTTATAGGATTTAATAAGCTTAATTAACTAGACGACAATAACTGACTTATACTTTGACTATGCTTATTTGAAATTAACGTTACCAGATTTAATAAGCTTAATTAATTAGGTGACAATGACTAGAGTATAATATGACCATGATTATTTAACATTAACTTTACCGGATTCCATCATTTAAACTAATTCTTTGACAATAGCTAGTCCATAATTTAGTTAAGTTTATTTGAAATTTGATTTACAAAAATTTACAAGTTTAATCCCGTTGTATTCAATACTTGAAAAAATACCTAGATTATAATTTACCAAGAGAAAAGTTATCTTTATTTAAGAACAAAATAAGTGGTCACTTAGCGAGTGGAATTTTTATTGGAAATTTTGTGCAAACCTGGAAGGTAAACTCATTTTACTTGTTAGTTAAATTTTTGACATTTTTTTTGAAATAATTATTTGGCTGAGAATGGAGATTTTAACTTAAAAACAATTTATAGAGACTTACAGATTTTTCCAGTGAGCAGTGAATGCGAAAAAAGGTTCCAAGAGTTATTCAAATGTAATTGTTGTTGACGGCTAGAAAATTTATCGATCTGAATTTGTGCTAACTCAAATGGAATTAGATTCTCAATTTTCTCGTCTATGCATGTCAATGTGATTGGTCAATGTGTGTATCTCATCTCAGAGTTCAGTCAGCCATGAAAATTGTGGATTTTATAGCGTCAGATTTATTGAAATTCCTACTGTGGTTAGATTTTTGGAATTTTATCGTCTCACTATCCTAGCTATGCGGACTCCTAATTCAAATACCAGATGATTTCTACAAACGTTTGTGGCAGATATTTCGTTCATTCTGCGTCAATTATTCTCTGAAGATATTGATCATTTAGGAATTTTCGACTTCAATTTCGTCGGTCAGGATAGATTATTAGTGCTACACTCGTGTGCTATGGGACATCCGTCGAAGAGTGGTGAAAATTTGTATCGATTTATTTCTAATTTTTAATTCTAAATAAATTATGATGTTATTATTTCTTTCCTATCATTTCTGAAATTTTATGTAGATTTTCGGCTAACATTAATCTAAATCTTATCCCTGCTGCCCGTTATTCGCTCGTGAATTTTTGTTCGAAAAAATTTCTCTGATCAACCCGTGATCCTGCTTAATTTCCCTCTAACTAGAGTTGTTCGCACCGGCCACTTTTTAGCAGCCGCCTCGAGTAAACAAAGGCGCCCTGCGTAGCGATCTTGTGCACAAGGCCAGACCCGACTGCGGACTGCCGAGGGGTTCACGAGGCATGACCCACGAGCTCAACTAAGGGTTTTCACCCACTAGCCGGCACACGGTCCGTCCCATGAACCATCTATTGCAATACTATAACTATATATAATTTTAATGGTCGAACTATAAATATAGATATATGAGGTTATTAATATGGATTAACAAAACATTACGCATCAAGAAGTTTAATATTTTTGAAAAGAACACATTATTATCATCATAATACATGAAAATCTACAAATGACAATGAAAAAATTCCTTACTCTCTTTAAAATTGACGATTCTGTATTAAGATCAAATTTTTCAGTGAAAAGCATAAGATTAAAAATAATGAAATTCATCACTGTATTTATACTATTTTCATGCATGTGTGCGACCAATAGGCGGTTTTCCGCCATTTTTAAAGCTTTTTAATTATTTTATTACTTTAAAATTATTTTTATTATTTTTTGTATATTTTTCTTTATTTTTTGGTATATTATTTATTTTATGTTTGGATTTTATTTTTATCATTGTTTTCTTGTAATATTATTTTTAGCCCTTTTTATTTGTTTTCCGGTCGCCACTTCTGCCTATGTTTTTTCTAAACCTTATTTTTTGCAAGGTTTTGGCAGTTTTATTTCTTTGTATGTTTCTTTTTGCATCTGTAGGCATTTTTCCGAATTTTAATTAATTATTTGTTTTATTTAATTTTTGTTATGTTTTTATTTTGTTTTAATTACTATGTTATTTATTGATTTTTAGTATCTTTGTGCGGTGCATGTTTATGTACAGTGATTCTTTCCATTACTTCCACTCTTTGACTTTAATTTTTATTTTTATTTTTTGTTTAAATTGTGGCTCTGAGCCCAACACAACGTTGCCTAGCAACCGGTAGCCAATGGCAGTCAGGCAGACTTATATGATTGGGATCAGAGTCACAACAACCACCTATAACCCCACACAAGTATAAACATTTTTTGAGTGATGTTTAGAAAAGTTTTGATGGGAAAATCCTTGAAAGTTTTGTGGGGTTAGTGGTGTGGATGACCTTCACCCCAATGCTTACAAAATTAATTTGACGCCCGCCAATGGTTACCCGTTGCTAGGCAACGTTGGAACTGTAACCACTGGTCACAGGACCTCCAAAGGTGAGCTCCGATATCAGAACTGCTAAGGGTTAGTCCTATGTCGGGTTCAGCGGACTGCCGTTAGAAGGCCCATGTCCGTCGTATCTTTCAGGTTCCTTACTTCCTCTCTCTCATTTGATTCACACACTTTACTCCCTATACCAAAAACAAATCAATAATGGAAAGAAAACATAATTGTATTTTATTTTAACATCAGTTTATTAAACATATCGCTTCTCGAATTTCAGTTGGTCGCTTTTGTACTTTCCTCTTGGGCACGTCGGCGCAAACGTTCCGTTCGACCTGGCCTAGCGTGCGGATGGGATCGCTTGTTGGACGATTTCAGCTTGTCTTGATCACGGTAAGCCATCTGTGCCGGTGCGAAAACGAGGGGGTACGTCACAGCACTACCCATCCCTTTATTTGTGTTTGTTGTGCCTGATTTAAGGACTTCTCGTCGCTCCATGCTTGCTGGGCTGCTGTCAGGCGCTGATAGACGCTTTTCATTTTTTCAGGTTCTGTCCAGGTGGCCTTTATTCTTTGGAGCTCGCGACTTTGCTGTAAAAGCTGTTGATGTAGATGTGTGTTTTCTCGCCGCAGCTCCTTTAATTCATGATTCAGAATTCTCATCGCCTTCATTTCTGATCGGGCCTCATTTCGCCTATCCGCATTTCGTGCCATGGATCGATCCAGTAGCTCGTCGCTTGTTCGTCTCTGTAACTTTGGCCCATTATCAGAAGGTATCTGCTGTGAATTAGGCATTTTATAATGTAGTTACTAGGTTTGATACTGTCTTTATAGTAGGTTTATCAACGAATGTATTACTTGGCTAGTGGGCCGTTTTTTATTATTTTTATTCCCATTGCAGTCAATGTGTAATCATTTTAATTATTTGAAAAAAAATATTTATGATTATTTATTTCTCAGCGATATCCAATTATTATCTCAGGTTTCCGCTTGACTGGAGAAAGTCAGTAACGGAATTTCAAGGTCGACCTGCTGTTGATTCACACAGATGATTTCTTTTTACTGGTATTTTCCACAGTCTACGGTTAATTTTCCAGCTAGTGAATCCATTAAATTTTATTTGCTAACAACCTTCTAGTTGATTGGCGTCCTTTACAGTATTTAACTGAATCGCGTTAATTCTCTCATGTTTTCTTCACTGGCAGCGCGATATAGATGCTCAACGTCGTCTCGATCTTTCATTTATTTGGATAATTTACAGCCTATGATTTGATGGTCTCAATCAGGCAATATTTGGTCATACTCACATACATTCAATTATCCGATTCAGCAATCCTCATACGGTTACCTGGATCTCTAACTAGCTTTCCAAGATTCGACAATTCCTTCAATTACGGACGTTTGGATACGTTTGGCTTCTCCATCAATTGATACTAGAACAATTAACTCCTCAATTATCGCTTTGGTTGATCTACTCGAATTTTTGAAAACTTTAATTTCAATTTTTTAATCGTTTTAATTTGATTACATGATTATTTTGGTTGTTGGGTGTTGATTACTCTTCTCTATAAGCTAGTTATTTAGTTTTTATTTATCACAGTGGTATTTTGTCAAACATTTTCTACTGCAGCGTATTATCTATGGTTAATTCGGATTCACGTAATTATTCTAGTAATTGTTAGTATCAACTAATCCTCGTTATCGATTCTTATTCGTTTCATTATGTCTATGACGGTTAATATACGTTTTACTTCTCTTTAGAAGCCTTAATTCAGTAGTTATTTTGGTAGTTTTATACTCAGATGATCCTTAATTGATTTGACTATTTTTGTACCATGGGCCTTGATTGGTAATCTTTATCGACTTCAATTTATTTAGTCATCTACATTACTATTATTTCACAAAGTTTTAATCGCTTTTTCACTCAGTGAATAAATTACTTTTTGCCAGAACAATTTTATTCAAAGGAGCAACTCTCGATAACTGTTTTCATACTGCGAAATCAAGTAACTTAATGTAAGCTCTACTTGATCGTATGTATGGGAACCTTTTGTCGTATGTTGATATGTATGAACCGAACTATGAATGAACTATGATGCAATTGTTTCAACAAATATATGTATTATGAAAAACGAATCTTCAGTTTTATGTCGAAATTTTTCTGGCCCACAGCCACACATCACACAAGAAAGTAAAATCAAAACATAACTAGTCACACTGTGTAAGTGCGGTTTCTCCGCCTATAGTGTGTGCCCGTGAGAGCTCTGTCGTGCGTAACGACGGATCTCGAACGTAAATATTCTACCCATTATAGGGGCGGTGGGAAGATTAAGAACTAGTCTTTTGGCTGGCTCTCTTTCACCCATCTCCCGTAAAATCGACCTAAAATATTTAATTACAAATCGGCTAAAATGATAACACCGAGTAGTTCAGTGGGCACTCGTAAAATCTAATATGAACACAAGAACCTTAGGACTAAAATTAAGGCTCGGGTAGTGGGGACTTGAAACCGATGCGATGCAGATAAATTTAATAACTAAATGGTAATTAATTTGATTTAAAGTAATTGAATCTATGACTTAAAACTCGACGTAAATAAATTAATCTAAATAAAATGATGGAAGTATAACTAAATTTGTGACCAGAATATAATATAAAGAGAATATCTTTGTAATGTAATCGAAGGATCTTAATTAATTAAATAAAATGATCCATAATTAAACCACTCATGTAATTAAAATCAAGTAACGTTTCACAAGTGTCTAATGATTTGAATTATCCTCAGACTTAATCTAAACTAACAAAATCATGAGTATCCAGCCAGAAAAAAATGGAGTAAAGGACGAAACTGCAAACGATAGAGTAGAAATAACTGATTCCGAGAAAAGGATATAGATCCGCTAACATTTCGTAAAAGTAGTAGTAATTAAAGCATTAGGCATTGATGAATCGTAAACCAAATTAATGATTAGATTTAAATCCCTCTAACCAATTTAAAGATCAAGATGTAATTAATGGATCCAAGGATAATTCAATGAGTTAAATAATAAAATTATACTACCAATAACAGATAAAAGGCGACAAAAATAATCATATTACACGCACCTGACATGAATAAATAAATTAATAAGAATGATCCACACAAGGATAGTAGATTAATAACAATGAAATATCGCAATATAGTTCATAATTAAAAATAAAAGAGCTCAGCTTTCATGAGAGAATCCGTGATAATTCGAATGCGATAAATTTCCCACGAATAGTATTAAACTTTTAGATCCGAATAAAACCTAAGAGGCACCCTGAAATTGATGGAAGTAATAAAATCAGAAGTTCCGACCAAATTAGCAAACCATATAGTTCAACATCACAACCCAACAAAACATCAGAGTAGAGATTTAGACTCTTCCCCAACTTCGGTATTCTCTTCATCGAATAGCTGTGTCGAATATTCCACCCATTAGTTTACTCCATGACGAGCTCGTACAGTTGAATATTTTCAGAAACAGCAGTATTCCGGAGTAAATTGCAATAAAGTGCCTTCGTTAATTTACCGACGTCGAATAGGAGCAACAATTCAGATGGAAAACGCCCTAAAATTCCATTCATCGAGATAATAACGAGATTAGCCACGTACTAATCCATAGAATCAATAAAAAACAATTCGATCGTAATTATACTAAATAAACTACAGACAAGTCATAGTCTGAGTTTACAGCAGAGTAAACCAACTACAATCCGACGCGAATGACAGGTCAATGACGTTGGCCACACAAGATCGTAATAACAAAGACGATAAGGTGATCAGTGACAATGGACTTTCACCGCGAACCTGAACGAATAATAAATAATAGTCGACATCAACAATAAATTTGCAAATAACTTATAAAAAATATAATAACACTACAACGCAAGAAAGACAAATTAATTGTCCGTCTAACTCATCCACGTCACAGTAAACATAAAAGTCTTGAAAATGGAGAAAAGAATACAATAAAATATTAAATGGTGTCTATTATTAATAATGCAATTGCTACAATACTTTACTTACTGAATAACTAGCGAAAATCTCTATCTATAAATTGCTATTATAAATATCTATGTAAATTTAAATCCTTAAAAAGAAAACTAAACAAAGAAATTATTTTTAAGTAATATATAAAATAGGACGCGAAGATAACGGGTAGGTCACAGGCTATCGCGACCAAGAAAAACCCCAATCAACTGACAAGAAACCCCGATCACACGCTCGACCAGGTAGAACCGACCGGTGGCGAAGACGCACCCAAGGAGTGGCCAAATGAAATAACAAGCCCATGACTGCTGAATTATTTAATATTAAATAAAATTGTTTAGCTTATTATATTATTATTTGTAAGAAATATAGGAAAGAGATATAATAAAGAGAAAGTAATAAAGGGACCTGAAATAGAAGACGGACATAGGCCTTCTAACGGCAGTCCGCTGAACCCGACATAGGATTAACCCTTAGCAGTTCTGATATCGGAACTCACCTTTGGAGGTCCTGTGACCAGTGGTTACAGTACCAACGTTGCCTAGCAACGGGTAACCATTGGCGGGAGCAAAACTACTTTGTATGCTTCGGGTGAAGGTCATCCACGCCACTAACCCCACACATTTAAACAAAATTTTGTACTGGTCCAACAGTTTTTATCCATAGATCATGATAAATTTTATTACCTTGTAAATCTTGTTCATTAATTATTAAAAGATGAAAAGTTTTTTCAATGTGATCCATGGAAGAAATACATGAAGGACAAATATTTCTTGACTTGAGATCTTCTTGAACCCAAACATTTATTCTTAGCTTATTTAGTTTTTCAAATTTTCAAATCTGATTTTATATCAACTTCATGTTCTAAACAATTATAATTTTTTTAATTATACAATCACCTGGTTTATTATACAAATGAAAATATATATATATATATATATATATAAAACTTGATAATTATTAATTTTAATAAGCGTTTGTTTATCTACATCAAAATATAAATTGTGTAAGCTTCATATTATAAAAGTTAGAAAAAATAATTAATATAATAATTATTGTTCATAACAAGTCTGAAATATAAAAATTTATTATTTAATTTTTACAATAATTATTATTTGCTATTTAAACAACAATTTTTATAAATTTTAGGCAAAATGTTTACAAACTTATGGAAAATGATGAGAGAAAATAAATTTGAATCTGATAATGAAATCAGCAGTGATTTGTTATGCAGAATTTGCAAATGTTTAATGATTAAAGCTTGCAATGCTCCTTGCGGATGTCGTTTTTGCTCGGATTGTATTGACCAATATTTGAATCAAAATGATAAATTCTGTCCAGGAGAGGCAAAATATTGTCAAGTTCAAAAGATTAATTTCACTAGGAATGTTTCGGAGGATCACACAGCCAATTTAAGGATATCAGAAGTCATTGTAAAATGCCCAAGGCAAAATTGTGAAACCAAAACCGAGTTGAGCATGATGGAGGAGCACATGAGAACATGCGACAAACGACCAATCAGCTGTCCATTCAATTCAATTGGCTGTGAAATGAATGAAATAGCCAACGAGGAAATGAATGCACATCTCAATGAGAGCAATTATTGGCATAGCAAACTGATTATTGATTTGTTCAATAATTTCCGCAATGAGATGGAATCACTGAAGAATGGAAATATGGAATTGAGAAATGAAATGACCGAATTGAAGAAGAAAAACAGACAATCCAAACATCAAATTGATAATATCGAATTTCAGTCAACAAATCAATATGTAAATTGATTGATTGAAATATTGATTTGATATTTGTGATTGCAGCAGAAAATGAGCGAGATGGAAGCGAAACAGCTGGAAAATGCTGAAGAAATAAAGAAAATCAATAAAGAAATTGTAGCAGTGAAGAAGGAGAATGAATCATTGAGAGAAGAAATGACGGAATTGAGGAGGGAAAACCGAGAATTCAAGCAACAAATTGACAATATCCAATCGCTATCAACAAATCAACAAGTAAATTGATTGATTGTAATAATTAGATAGATAATTGGAGGTGAGAAAATTTCATATCAATGAATTTACATAGTAATTTAATTAAAAAACTGTCACAGTGAAAATAAAAATAAGCTTTTGCACTAAATTGTTTTTATTTAAGTAAAAATAGAAAAGAAAGTTTATTATTTTTAAATTAAATATATATATAAGTATTTAATAAAAACAACATTAATAGAAAAAAACATTTATTTATATATCAATGCGAAGAATGAGCTTGCATTGACTTGGATAAATCTTCAATATTTGGTGGATGATTTGTTAACGATAATTTACAATCTATGTCGAATTTAATCTTTTCCGTTGTTTGGTCTTGTTTAAAGTGACTGTTGGAAATCCGCTCTCACACAAATAAGTGGAAGGAAATAGGAGAATAGTTTGAATTGTTTTGCCACTTAAAACCTTGTCTCGACATAATTTTGGATCTAAAACTTAGTATGTGATGAATTTTCTTTTACATTTTTCAATGTCACGTCTGATGAGAGGTCAGTTAATAAATCTTCTTCAACTATAGATAGGGCATTTCTTGCATTTGTGAAATTGAATGGATCTAAAACCCACAATTTATCTGTTCTCGAGTCTTGACTTACTGGAAAATATTCCTCAAATATGATTGAAAAGTTTTAAAATGATTAACTATAATTATAAATAATTTATTGGAATTTTAATATTGGTTTGCATTTTTAGCTTCAATTATTTGATCCGTTAAGCAGCTGAATATATCGAAGTGGTTGTTTTCAACTTTCTGAATCCATAAGTTAATTTTTTTCTTGTGTCCTTCTATTTTATTATAACTTGTGTGTTCCTTGTAGTGATAAGTTCAGTTCCTTCAACAGTTGAAAAATATTTGCAAGATAAAATAATTTCATGTTCCACTCTATATCCTTGAATGGTCGAACCGTTATTTCTTTTATTTATCACAAGCTCTATAGTAATTTTATAAAATAAAAGTATTTATTTATAATTCTAAACTAAAATAAGATATTAATGGTTGTAGATATATTTATGCTTACCATAACTTGTATAACAAAATATTTTATAACTATATCTATATTTATCTATATGTATAAAATAAATATATGTAAAGTAGGCTATGATAAGTTTGCAAATCGTTTTTCTACATTTTTAAAACAAGCTTTTAAAAAAATTTACCGAATTTTTCTAGTTTTTAAAAATGTGTTGAAATTCTAACTGAAACTCTCAGAAAATAATCTATGGTTTCTCCAATGTTTTATACATTAAAATTCAAATTCAAATGGAATTTCTCGCGGAACCCTAGGGTTCCGTGGAACATAGTTTGCGAAACACTGATTTAACCAAAATATTATCGATTGAAAAGAATGAAATATTTATTAATTTTAATAATAAAGGTAATATTTTATGACGTAACAAATTTCCTGAGGTGATATTAGTGGGGGAATATTGTATATGATAAACATTAAATAAGCATCAAATATCCCTGGCTACAATGCCTCACATTGACTCACCCGCGGGAGCACATTCATAATTCTGGGCCGCCAATATTGGATATGATATATTGATTTGGTATTTGTGATTGCAGCAGAAAATGGGCGAGATGGAAGCGAGAGAGCAGGAAAATGCAGGAGAGATTGAACTATTAAACGAAGAAATGGTTGTACTGAAGAACGAGAATCGGTCAATGAGCAGCCAGATGGAGACCAATGCTGAGGCAATCAATCAGGTTTGATAATGTTGATTTGATAATATTGATGTGTAAATGCAATGCAGATCCGGATGCAGATCGAGAGGATTGAGATCAATTCACAACAGCAAAGTGATGCATTGAAACAAAACTGTGAGCAGCTGCAACTGCAAGCCAATAAAAATGTAATTTATTGATTTATTGAAATGTTTTAATTTGGTAATCAGTTTCAGCTGGAAATGGAGAAATGCGCCAATGAAATTCGGCAGATTCAATCAATATTTGGAGATGAAGATTTTATGAAATCTGGAATTTTTGAATGGGAAATAAATAAAATATCAGAACAAAGGAGAAATGCATTGATTTACAGCAAACCATTTTATTCCGTGCCATTCGGGTACAAAATGTGCTTAGCGGTGTTTATCTGGGATTACATTTATGTTTATTTCCATTTGTTGCGCGGCGATTTCGATAATAATTTGGAATGGCCATTCAAATATTCAGTAAAAATTGATGCAATCGATTCAGCAAATGGAAACATTATTCACAGCAGTTCAGTAAAATATTCCGATTGCTCTGATGTTGCCGGATGGAGGAAGCCAGCAAGTGACAGAAATGATCCAATTCGCATTTATAATTATGACTGTGATTCTATCTCAATCAAATCAGCAGCAATAAATAATAAATTGCTGCTGAGATGTAAAATCGAAAAATTGTGACAAATTTGAACAAATATTTGAATAAAATTTGATTTATTTTCATTTTTTATTTGTTTAATTATTTGCTAAATAAATTTCTCTCATTTCTGATGTTAAATTTATGAAAAGCGGCGGTTTTGATAGGAGGGAAATATCGGCCAATCGAATTGGGGTTGCATAAAATGTGGATTGAAATCACAAATGCTCATATAAATGCAGGTGAGGGAAACTGGTGAAATCTCTCAGTTGTCCTTAGCAACAGGATCACAAATAACAAAATGTGAAACCCTTTTATTATATTCTTCCATGACGCTGTAACAGTGCTGTTATCTTGTTGATATCCTTTTGCGATTAATTTCATTATTCTACTATAAGTTGTTGTGTCCTTCAGATTGATAAACATCTGATTTCTGTCTACCTCTTCTACTATCTCGTTGATTTCTGTTTCGTCTTCTCATGGAACATTCATTTCTATTTCTTCTATTTCTGATTTCGGTTCGTTTTTGTTTTGTTTGCCTTCTTCGCATGATTGGAACATCTCTCCTCCCAAACTGTTTATTTCGCTTTCGTCTTCGTCTGTTTGATCGTTCTGTATTTGTCTTAACATATTGATATGCAGTTGTTCTTTTTCTTCCAATTTCTTTGTATGTCCTTTTCTTTGTAGCCATATTTCTTTTATTTTGTTCCCGATTTGTTCCTCACTCCAATTTGGTTCCTCTTTTCTGATTCTTGTTTCTATCTTTAGTAGTTGTACCCTCTGAATTCCATTTTTCGTTATCATTAGTTCTGGTACTTTCATTTCTCCTTTTTCTTTTTGTATTGACACTTCTTCTTCTCACGTATCTCTTTGTTGTTCCAGTGCTTGTTCTCGTTCTATCCCTTTTATTCCTTCTTCTACTTTTCGTAATAGTGCTTTCTTTTTTAGTGAGTCTATTTTCCGTTCTACCGCTTGTTCTTGTTCTATTCTTCCTATTCCTTCGTCTAGATTTTGTATTAGTTCCTTCATTTTTAATTGATCTTTTTCTTGTTCTAAAGCTTCTTCCTGCTCCATTCTTTTGGTTCCATTTTGTATTAGTGCTTCTCTCTTGAGTAATTCTATTTCATGCGTTAGTGTTTCCTCGTTTTGCTCTACCATTATCATTGCTTCCGTTTGTCTTATTTCCTGAATTTCAGATTCGTCTGATTTCTCAGTTGTCGCTTCATTTTTTTTCGACGTTGCTGTTTCTCCTCTTCCTGAGGCTTCAATTCTCATCATGTTAATTTTTCGCGTAGTGTGTCTTCTATTTTCCCATCTTTGCTGAATTTCTTGGTCTTCTTCTTGTAATCTTTGCCATTCAACTTGCTGTTGCTCCTGATATTCCTTTGTTTGTCGTTCCTGGATCTCTTCGTTGCTTCTCATTACGTTGATTCGCTGTTGTTGTATATTAGTGGGTATCTGTTGTATCATTTCTGTCAATTTTATTGGTGTTCGTTGTAATGTCTCTTGCATTACGTTAATCTGTGGGTTTCTCGTAGGGTTGTTGGTTCTTTGTTGATTCGGTCCTCTTCTTATGTTACATATTTTCGCGAGGTGTCTTTTCTGGCCACAATTGTAACATGTCCTGTTGTCCGATTGTCCGCATATCCTCTCGATGTGTCCTCTCCTACCGCATCTTTGACAGTTATAGTTTCGATAGCATTCTTCCGTCCCATGTCCAGTTCGTTGGCACGTGGTACATGTCTCGTTTGCTTTTGGGTCGTTCCTGAAATTGTTATTATAACTTACTTGGTTATTACCTCCATCTTCGGGATTCCTTGTTGGTGGTGGCTTAAACATCTGTTGCGCTCTTGGAATGAATTGATTCATTGCCGGATTTGTATTGTCGTTAGGTTTGTTGGTGTTTGTACCTGTCATTGGAGTCGTTGGTTCTGCGGTCATTGCTACTACCTGATATCCCAACCCTAGATGTGCCTCACATCTGCTTGCGATTGCTACTGCGATGTCTAATATTTCAGGTGCCAAGCATCCGAGGTTGGCTTGTATATCCTCTCTTTTAATTCCTCTTATGAAGACATCTACCATGTTGTCTTCAGGTATGTCTTTATCTCCAAAAGCTTTTTTGCACAACTTTTTCAGTTTGCATCCGTATACTGCATTGGATTCATCACGTCTTTGTTTCCTGTGTAGGAAGTCTAACATCTTCCTATTCCCTTTTTTCTCTATTCCGAATATTTTTACTAAAAATTCTTTTATCTCTGTCCATATCTTTAATTTCTTAGCATCGCTTGCTTCTTCCACAAATACATCTTGTGCGCTCCTTTTAAATATAGGGGTAGTCACTCTTTTACATTTTGATCTGACCAATGACAAATGGTCTTGTATACTTCGAACTCTTTAATAAATGTATCCAATTTATTAAGGTTGCCGTCGAAAGGCTCTCCCCTGAATGTTTCTCTAAATTCTCCCATAGTTGCGTTATTAATTAATGTTGTGCCCGTGTTTGAGTTAGTTGACATCTTTGGATTGTTGCCTTGATTCTCTTCTACTTCTTCGTTTTCTGATTCTGAGTTTTCTATGCAATTCTCTTCGTTAATTATTTTGCTTCCTTGGCTGCTGCTGAATTCGAATTCTTTTGGTCCACTTTCTGATCCAGTTCCTGTTACTGTTACATTCAATACTGTTGTATTGACGCTTCTGTTGCTTAATGCTTTCCTCTTTTCTTTTTCTTCTAATAGGCTCTCTTCTCTTTTCTTTTTGCTTTTGCTCCTTGTATCAATGATTACGGTTATCTGTTTGCTTGGCTATGCCTTGTCGTTATGGCTTTTGGTTTACTGACTATCTTCTTCTGCTTTGATTGCTCTGAGATTGCTTTGACGTTTGCTCTAAAAATAAATAACACTTCTAATATTTTATACTCTATACAACTTTTCTCCTTCGTTTACTATACTGTATACATTATTATCCCTAGTTTGCGTTTTCCGCTGCGATCCTTTTCGTCTGATTCACCACCCGCTATTTTAAGTCCATTTTAAATTATCTATCAGTCTCGTATCAATTATCTATATAGTCTCATCAATTATCTATATCTTATCAAATAAAATCACTACAATCATATCATCATTCAATCCATAAATCATTTTTCCTATGTCTCCCTGATTTACTAAAAATCATCTGCTTAACATTTAATCGCTAACGCTCTATGGGCCTTTATCTAAATCTTATTATCTTTTCCCATTGGCACGTTATGGCCTTAAATTTATCATCTCATCTGGCGCTCTATGGGCCTTTATAATTTATTCTCTTTATTGGCTCTTTATGGCCTTCTAAATCTAATTCAATTTACTGGCTCTCTCTGGCCTTCTATATCTATCCGGATTTGAGTTTCCGTCAGTGACCTGTTAGGTGGCTTGTCTGGTAGACAAGTTTGAGGTCTCACACTGACTCTCAATCCATGGTCGTCCATCCATCGTCTTATCCGGTTACGCTTATCTCACCGCCATTCGGATGTTCGGTACTCGGTGTGGGATCCGGGTTTTTGTAGCAAACTCCTTGCTGGGTTAATTATCAAAAAACATTCCCTCAGTACTCGGTGTAGAATTCGGGTTAGGTACTTCGAAGAATATAAAAAAATGGAAAAGCCTAGACGTTCAACCAAGTTCCAAAAGCGGTTTACTTGATTTTCCGAAAAGTGAAAAAAGGAAGAAAATTTTGGCGCTGTAATTCTTAATATCTCCGTCTACTGTCAGTCCACCCGCGTCAGATTTCCAGCTTTGCTTGGCTGCCTCAATCTGATCCTTAGTAGGACCTTTCGAGTATGAACCATTTACCGGTTAGTTCACATCTCACCTACCGTTTGGTGTCCTCGATACTCTGTGTGGGATCCGGGTTGTGTATCGAGTCCCTACCCATCGTTATATAAATTCTCGGTCGATACTCGGTGTGGGTATCCGGGTTGTGTATCGAGCGGTCCAGCGCTACCAGTCCCTTGGCTGATAACATCTTGAACTCGACAGTCCGCCGCTGTCCTCTGGTGCCTCACCACCAGCTAAAGAAAAATATATATTTCTAGGTACCTTTACAAGACTTTTTGGCTCTATCACCTTCGGCTTCTTAAATAATGCGCATGTTTTCCCTCACTTTTAGGTTCATCCCTTCACTGCCTCCATCAAAATTTGTGGTAATCGCGTCAACAAGCCTCCCAAAAGAGGTGATCAATCTCTCTTCGGCTGCCTATTGACATTTGCGACTTGGCCTACCATTTCCTTTCTCAGTAGAGTTGATCAAGGTTTCCTTTGGGTGAGCGTACTATCGTTTTGATAGCTCAGGTTATTATTTTTCCTCGTCTTAACTTAATATAATATAGATAAAACAAAAAAAAATTTACACAAGGAAGCTTAACTCTGGTTGTCGAAATTTTTCCGTCCAAATATGCGGTCTTTCCGATTCCGCTGCTTTGTGTCTCTGTGTATGTATTTTAATTTTCCCTGATTCGGCTTTCATATGTTTGATTTATTTTATTTGTCCTTATTTTACTTGTTCCTATTTAATACTTAGTCGTTTACGAACAATGAATATTTATTCACAAAATTTACAACAATTTCCAGTTTATGGATAAAATACTGTTATCCTTTCTTTTATTTTTCGCCGACATAACATACAATGCGACTCCTGTGCACATCCTTGGCAAAAGCTTAAATTTCCGCACGGTATTACAATTATTCTTGCTTTCTCTGTTCGACATGCGTAGCATTCTCGATAGGTTTTTGTTTGATTTTTCATTGTCTGAATTATTTTCTCTTCGATCGTCTCGACTTTCTCCATCTTCGCACTCCATTCTTACCGAATTCAATTATCTTTAGTCTCATATACAAAATTTCGTATATTCTTTTAGTCGTCACCTCCTCGTCAATGTTAATTAATTTTATCAATATGCACAGTTCGTCAGGGTAAAGGTTCGAAATTGTTGCTATGTCTTTGACCTTTTTCATTAATTTTTGTTTGGTTATCAGCTTCTCTAGGTTATCGTTTTCGATATTCAAAATGTTCCTCAATTTCGCTATTATTTGTTTGGCTAGCTCCACCTATTCATAATACATTAATTAATTTAGTTATTATATTACTTTATAATTATTTATTCTATTATAGTCAATTTATTCTTGCTAGTTTTGTTGGTTTCTCCCCGTTTAAGTCTCGTTTTATTCCCGTTATTTATTTCTATTCACTCTGCCTACCCCGTTTTTATTTATCACATTTTTACCCTTTAATTAAATATCATTTGGTTTATGTGAGTTGTGTTATCGTTTGTGCGTTACCTCTCAGATTATTTGCTATTTCCCCCCCGTCCTATTTTAGTCTCATCCTGCAGTCTCATTTTCTCAACTTCCTCTCAAATAAATCCTAACGAGGTAAACACTGTGACACGTCCTGAAAGCACGTCCGTAATACTTTAAAATATATAGGTTTCCGTATTAACGCCCAACATCATATGAAAGAAAAGACTATCATGAATCCATGAGTGAAACTCAATACATACATAATTATAATAAGTATCAATCATGTCAAAGAGATGATGACGGAACTATTAATGGAAAAGGTATAATCATGTCACTTACCGCGGGGTTATAAGAAAGTGCATAAAAACACTTACACAAATTTATTAGAACTTACACAATAATCAAAATCATGCATATTAAAAGGAAGAAGCAAGTTAAATAAAATCCACATAAATAAGTGGCACCGGAATTTCATGATCACATAGGAACGATCTCCATTTACGCAGGCAATGGATACTCCAACTCCATTGACCCATCGGAATATCTAGAACTTGTGAAGAAAGAAGCTCCGCAACGTATATGGCTGACAAAGGCATATGTGAGTAAACACAACTAGAATCAATCTAAAAATTAACCCCTTCATAATTGAGATTCCCAACAAATATAATTTACTCACATATTTCCAGCGAATCGATCCCGATAATAGTCCTTGGAGTAGATTCAATTACAACTGATGTTGTTTGGAGGATTCTGATAACTGAATAATTTTCGCAAATAAATTCCTCTATAACTACTGATTGAAATGTAGCGACGGTGAGAAGAAATCACGAAGAAATTGATTTGACTTTTCCAAAATATCAACATGAAAAGTTCAAGCCGAAATCAGTGTGTATTTTGCACACTTACTTGCGATCGAAAAACATCCTGACAGGCGACGGTCATAGATCGGGCGTGTGTAAACTACAAATTTTCTCTACCACGAGCACACACACCTCCAATATAACAACCGGCGTAGCTTAGACTTTTCCAGTTATCGCTAATATGTCCAGGAGAAATTTACAAACCTCAAGAGAGCTTCAGGAGCATGAAAAAGAGGAACCTAATGCCACGAGTACCAGCTGGACTCTACACGAGGGTAATTAATTAAGAATTTATTAGTCATACTATTAATCGGTATATTGAGCGCTAGTACCCAGATGCAACTCCGCCACTTATTCGTCCTTGGTGAAGACCCGCTAACAAGATCAACCAGGAGATTGTGTCCACCTCTGTTGTAGAATATGAATTTACTGCTTTAGTTGATTTGATTTTTTTCCCAATGAATTTCCAAAATCGTCCTACAACTGATTTAGTAGCACTTAAATTCAAAACAAATGAATTAACCCAAAGGATTATCAAAAGAACAATCGTCCGCTTTAATTAACCACTACCTTAGGCGTAAGAATCCAGAACCATTCTCTCAGGTCGTTGGCGGAGGCAGGGAGTTGGATGGAATGAATCAATGATAATATTAGATATGAACCTGTATGCCTAGGAGTAATTTTGTCAGACCCACAATTCACCAAGAAAGGATAACTTAAATTAATAATATGATTACACGAATTGTTTATTGAGAATTTTAATTTAAAAGTAGAAGTTATATTTTTGAATTTCATTGAATTAATTAAATCTTTTACTAATTAAAGTACTTATGTAATCGACAACAGATATGGAATATCCACTAATAGACTATTAAAAAATTGTGATAATTAGTATTAACCATGTCGAAAGATAAAGTTTATCCAGAATTAATAATTGAAAGTTATTACGCTATAAGTCAGTCGCTAGAAAAATTCTGTTCACCACCTCATTAACGATGCGTGAAGAAAATTGCGTTATATAAATGAAATTTTTACAGTTTGACATATGTTTCAGAGTAAATCTAGTACAGGTTCAATGTTACCATTGATAATTTAAAGGGAAAAAGGGGGCTACAAAGTGCTACTAGTACCTATTGAGATAGCGTTAATTCAGAGATATTCCGAATCATTGAAAAGTTCAAAGCCGGTGATCAATATCCGAAATAAGTATCAGGATAAAAATGTTTAAATATTTATTAATATTACTTACTTAGTTAATTCCATCGGCACTCATAGAATTAAAGTTTTACTTATTAAAATAATAGGTCCTCGATTAAATAAATTTAATTAGAAATATCTACAAGGGTTAATAGAAAGAAAATGCAGATTAAAAAATTAATGCTTTCATCATCAGAAATTTTTCGTAAATTCTAAATAAAATATTTATTAAACATTTGATCACTAATGATTTATTAATACGAGATGAACCAAGATTAGTTAACCTCAGTAATTTACTTGAAGAGAGACCCGATAGAACAACACCGAATTGAACTCCGGATCACTGCCAACGAACTGTGCGAATTAAAAAGACCCCCTCTTAAAAGCAACCCCGGTCAAGAGTTTTTGACACAATGTGAACCTACTGCAACCGAACCAGTTGAATTGTCGTACCCAAATCCTAGACTAACTGACCAAAACCGAATGAAATGTAAATTCCGCTTATCGGTTAATGCTGCTTTTAATTTTTTAGCACGATTCCCGGCGCACTCGGCTGCCAGGTGTAGGCAGGCGATGTGGGATGCGGGATTTTCCATTTCCCCCGTGCGCGAGTCAAGATCCAGCACGCAAAGAGACTCAGACGAGATCGATCTCCCGTATGTGGCGATCAAAAGGGTGCCAGAATGCAACCCGGCCAGGGAAATGCGAGGCCAGGCTGAAAACTTATTGGCGCGCCTCGAAGCTCACCAGAAGGAGACAAACAGGCAAGTGGAGCAGGCCAGGCGATATCTGAGACAGGTCAATGCGCAAGGGAGCGATATGGCAAGAAATGGAATTAGAGATGCTACGTGCTAGTACAAAGGCGCAATACTTGAATGAAAAAATTTGAAATAAAGCTTATTGTTTTCGTGTTTCATTATTTTGTTGTTGACTCATAGGGTGGGAAATAAACGTTCTAAGGCGACTTAATGACAAATTATACTAATGGAGTGATAAATTTTCCATAAACTGTAGAAATAAATTTGATTAAAATTTATTATTTTAGAAATGAAGTTACGTCAGTTCTCCATCCTACAACAGGAGCTCAAGCCACCAATCGGGAAATCCAACAGGTCAAGTGGACATGAATCGAGCCAAAGAGAGATAGCACTGTCGGCGTGCCAAGAGGGTGCGGCAGTGACTTATCCCTTAGTGTTCGCCCCAGCGCAACTAGCCTATAGAGATGCGGCGACTTCATCCACGTCCAAGAAAAAACCAACTAAGCGCCGGCCAGGGAAATCTGAGCTCACAAAACGTCGTGCGGCTCAAGGTAAAGGCGTGTGAACCTAATTACAGACATAATACGGTGTTATTTAATAAATGTGTACGAATAGTGTTCATATCGTTATCTGATTCAACTCGACTAGAATATTCCGAAATTAAAAATTCAACTCGACTAGAATATTCCGAAATTAAAAATCAGAGTCGATCACAGAGAGTAAAATACCTCGATAAGGGACCAGAGAAAGAAAACCGCACACGGTAGTGCGTTGGACCCAACTTGAGATCGGGCCAGAGTAGTTCCTGGGAGGTGACACCTTTGGCAATCTCAAAACCAATGGTTGCATCATCAACTTTGCCTAGCGACAGATAACCATTGGGGCAAGCAACTATTTACATCTGGGGTCAAGGTTATCGAAACCATAAACCCCACAGTAATAAGAATAATAATAAATTTAATAGCAGTAACAATTAATAAAGGTAACAAACATAATAGTAACGATGATAATACAAGTAATAATAATAGGAAACATAGTGATTATAATAGGGATAAGGGTAAGAGGGATGCTGTGTGGATATGTAGCATAACGAAGGATTACAGGCCATAGAAAAATCATCAACACGGACAACGCTAAGAAGGACTATGGGAATAGACGTAATGATAAATGATAAAACAGTGTTGGGCCAGAACACAAACGGCCTTGAGAATCGTTTAAATGAATCGGTAATACACACGCAAATACAACATGCAGATTTAAAATCAGACCCATAGAACATCAACTAACCCTGCTAAAATATGAGAAAGAAAAACAATTAAATATAAAATCAAGAAACACAAAAATAAATTAAAATAATAACAAAGTGCAACAAGATCCACACGAAATAAACATAGAAATAACACGACAACATAAAATTTGACCGAATTTTGACAATTTACAAAAAATGAAAAAATCCATAAAAATGGAACCAAAATTAAATAATTCGAATTGGAAACAATTCAATTAAAAATTAAAAAGGAAATTTGTCAAATTAAATTACAAAAATAATAAAATTAAGAATAGAATATACTAGAAAATTACAAAGTCAAATTTTGTTTTACTAAATCAAATTTAACACGCAAGGTTAGGGTCGTACAATAGGTATATATACCGATTCATTTTCACATAATTTTAATCAAAAATTAGTTTTTGAAAACTTGAATCAGTTTAATCTGAACAAATCGAACCGAGTCTTGAATCAGTGAAATAATTTTGATGTGAGTGAAGAGATGTTTTGATAACTTTCTCCACGTCGCATCCAAACCACCTCATACGAGCTCTGTTTGCGATGTCGGCGTGAGGAAATGTTGGAATGTGAATATAAATATGACAAACACGTTTATGTATATGATGTCCAATAAAAGTTATATGAAAAATATTCTTTTGTCCAAATTTCATGCAAGATATGAACTTAATATATCCTATCGAACTGTGTAAGTGCGTGTATAATCGCCAATAGTTTGTGCCCGTGAAGGCTACGGCGTGAGAACGCAGTAGCTGGAACGTAAAATCATTATTCCGTATAGGGGAAATGAGTTGAGGAGGGAATAGTCTTTTGGCTATTTCATCATCACTCATTTCCCGTAAACTCGACCTAAAATTGTTTACAACAAACGGCTAAAAATTAAAACACCGAGTAGTCTAGTGGGCACTCATAAATTTGTAATATAAACACAAACGCGCCTAGGATCAATTAAAGGGGAAGGTGACGGGAAACTAGAGAATAAAAATCGTTTCTATAACTTTCTAATATTATGCCATAAAGAAATTTAATTAAAATCAATCCGTGGAATAAATGTAAATAATGTAAAACTCTCAGATGAAATTGAATTTCGAATTAAACCCACAATTTTTAAAAACAAAGATGTTAAACGAAACGAAAATTCGAACCGTAATAATTCATGCTACTATAATTAGTTACAAACATAAAGATCTTCGATGAACGTGGAGTAGTAAGGTAAAATAAAACTGAAATCCAATTTTCGATTTCTATATAACCAAAACGTACACACCAACCCATATAAATTCCTGGAACGAATCGACTTCATCATTTATTCTCATTATAAGCATGGATCAATATACTAGACGCACCAACGACGACTCTCCAATTAGGCTTCGGGAAGACGAAATCTCGATGGAACTAAGACCCAATAATTGAAGGGTGAGATTCATTTTTAATTTTTCCTTAACTTAACGAGATACTTGAGACTTAGGCACAGTGTAATAGGCGAATTCCAGGTTAAGACGAGCACCTCAAATTAGAAAATTTAAATCTTTCTCGTTTATCGAAAAATAAAATTTATTCGTCTGAAAATGCGTTTTTCTCATTATTCCTGTCAACCATAGTGAATAAATGCCTAGGAGTATAAATCTTCCATGTTTTACTCAATGTGAAGAGACGTCGAGCCCCGATAAAATATTCTTACGGACGATAATGAGGCCGATCAGACACCTTATTATTCTAATTTTCCCAATAACGATGACTTTCTATGTTCACATTCATATTAAATTTGAAATGCCAACCTCACCCTGATTGACTAGAATTGAGATGATGATTCGAGAGATGATCTAATTAGTACACCCAACATTAACCTCAAAGAACAATCCGATCTGACCATATAATTAAGATAGCCAAGCTAATAAGTGGTTTACCTCCAGGATCTTGGTTATCAGAATGGTAACTTTTAATATTTAAATTAAACACCTACTTAGGATGTAATTTATTCTAGTTGAATTAACCTATACACACATAGCAATTCATGATATTTAAATTACGTATTGGTTTAGAGTATAATCGATTCTAGTAGAATAACACATCTATATTTATGTTTAATAGCTTGTATGCTCAAACCAAGTACCCATTTATAATGCAATTAATCCTAATGGGATAAAATACTCATATACCGGTATAATAAATTCTAATATGTAAACCGAGTGTCCTAAGAGAACCTCGATCCAGGTGCATGAGATATTCCAATATTTGGGTCAAGTTCCTGTTTACAGGTACAGTTAATTTTAATACTTAAATAAATGTCTATTTGTGAGCAGGGTAAACATTAATACATAAATCCAGAACCGGCTTACCAGTACGATTAACCCTAATAATAAAATGAGTTGTTTTATAAAATTCCTGTTTAGAAGTAGAATGAGGATAGATATTAAAACGAGAATCGGTTGTATGAAAAATTAACTCTCACCAATAGACAAAATGTTAAATTTTCCTAAGATGATAGATTAAATAAACGATTAGTTATATTTAGGTGACTGAGTAAAAGGATAAGGAAGTTTTGTTCCTTTACTTCTTCGTTTTGCGCCAGGTAGTTTCTTGAAATGTGAAGCTAGCACATTGGAATAGTTGAATAAACAATTAGGTTAGATCATGTAAATAGAGAACCATGTCCATCTACGTAGGGTAGGTTAAAGGGATTTGAACAATCATTTATTTCAAATTAAATAATTTTAGGTTATTTAATCGTCACAAAAATTGACAAAAATCTCGAATTATTCTCTCATGGCCATCAGGTGGGCAAGAGTAATTATTATAACAACATTCGCTCGTCAAACGTCCCAGAAGAGTCGAAATGTTTAACGTGTACACCATCCATGAGTCCTACTCTTTAAGCCTTGAATCCAATACTACCAGCACACGTCTTATGGGGAATTTACGTCTAAAATCCATGACTAAACAGTTTCCGGAATAATACGGAAAAATAGCTCGATTAATCATTAAAAATCATTCTTCATTTAGATGATTCGTGGATCGATGCATCCCGGATCACGGTGCGCTTCCCCGCACATGTGGCAAATCGTTGCCGTCAAGCCATGTGGGATGCAGATTTGGTACCTTGCAACAATCAGAGGAGATCGAGCTCCCGTTTGTTGTCATAAAACGGGAGTTTGGCCGCAATCCGGCCAGAGAAATCCGGAGTCAGGCTGAGTTCCTCCTCGCTCGTCTTGAGAAACATCAGCAACAGATCGACATTCAGGTGGGTCAAGCCATGCACTATTTGGCTAATGTCAACGACGACATCGCGGCGGGTAGAATCACCAGTACAGACGGCTATGCTACTCCGTACAACACATCGTTCAACCTCGACGACGAGAGACTAAACACTAGATCCACGTCCATCAATGTAGTGGTCCCGCGGAGGATCCTTCCCCGTGGTATGAGAATGGAGAAAGAGCAGGCTGAGGAACACCGCGAGCACTCATACGCTCGAACGGCCCCAAAACGAAATAACTATGGACATCGTCGTGAATCATGTTATAATTAGTTGTTAATAATAAAACGTCTTAGTTAATTATGTGTTCCTTGTTTGGTTAATACTTTTTACGATGATGATTATAAGATTCTATAATTAACTTTTATGATTAAATAAAACTGAAGCGAAATAACATGATCTAATAACGCTCTTTTGCAGATATGGAGCCAGTTAAAATCCTGCAACAACAATTGGACCACGCGCGTAAGATCAACAAAGGTTTTTACGAACAAATCCTGCAGTTGACAAGGGAGATGCAACAAATCAATGCTACTTGGATAGAGCCGAAGAAGGTAAAATTGCTCTACCAAAGGATAACAGCGGCACAGAAGGGCTGGTCAGATGAGAAACAACTCAACCAAAATCTGAGGACACAGATAAGGGGTCTGAAAGTGGCGGTATCAGCCTGTCAAGAAGGCGCGGCGGTGATGTACTCCCTCGTCTTTGCCCCTGCTCAACTAGCTTATAGAGATACGGTAGCTACTCCGAAAACTACCCCAAAGTCCAGTATCCATCGACCAGGAAGAAAGGAGCGAGCCAAGCGTCGAGACGCTCGACACCCCAACTAGAGTATTTAGTATCAGTGAATACATGTTTACTTTCTTTTTGTTTAATTGTTTTCTTTTATTCCGTTGGTTGATCGAAACAGTACAACGTTAGTACAAATGGGAATAAATAACGAGAGTCAAGAAATCGAATTATAGATTGAGTAAGATCAAACAGATAAGGATGGGACCAGAATGAATAAAGCACACGCAGGCCTTCTAACGGTAGTGTGTTGGACCCAGTTTGAGGTCGGGCCAGAGTAGTTCCTCTGTGGCGCTCACCTTTGGCAACCTCACACCCAATGGTTACATTACCAACGTTGCCTAGCAACGGGTAACTACTGGGCACAGAAAATGTTTACACCTTGGGTCAAGGTTATCAAAACCATAAACCCCACAAATATGTAAAATCGAAAAACATAAAAGTAAATTAAAATAATAACAAGTGCATCAAAATCCACACGAAATGACATAAAAATAACACAGTGACATAAAATTTGACCGAAAATTGACAATTTACGTAAAAGCATAGAATTAACGAATAAGTCGAAGAAAAATAAAATAATTTCGATCAGAAATGAGTTAAATAAAAATCTAAAGAATAAATTGTCAAATAAAATCGATAAAATAATAAAAATTAGAATTAGATTAGATAAATAATATCAAGGTCAAATTTAACACGCAAGTTAGGGTCACAGAATAGGTATAAATACCAATGCATTTTCGCATAAAAACTAACCTTCATAATCACTACTTAACGGACAAATCCGAATTCGGAAAAACTATCGAAGTGAGCACGAACGATTTGAGTATGCCATATGAAGGATGAATCTATATGAAATGTTATTATGATCAATTATATGTAAAATATTATGAGTTTAAATTTTGTCGAAATTTTTCCGGCCCACGCCCACACACCAGCAAGTAAATAAAATTAATACATCCCTATCGAGCAGTGTAAGTGCGGTTTATCCGCCAATAGCTCGTGCCCGTAAGAGACCTCGCCGTGAGTAACGTCGAGCTCGAACGTTAAATTCATTTGCGCTTATAAGGGCAGTGGGGAGATCGGGAATCAGTCTTTTGGCTGACTCCTTTTCCACTCACTCCCGAAAAATTGACCTAAACATTTTATACTCATCGGGTAAAATTATCACCCAGAGTATTTCAGTGGACACTCTTAAACTCTAATATAAACACACGAAAATTTTAGGATCAACTTGAGGTTAAAGGAACGGGGCTTGCGGAAATCGATGTAACGATCATATTAAATCAACATTTACTAAATGTTTTGTCGATACGGACAAGAGCCAAAGGATAATTTAACTAGTAATAAAAAGATGTAAACAAAATCATTAAATATGACTAAAGTAATATCCTATCGATATGAGGTTTAAAACTAGTTTAGTAAATAATATGAAGGTTAAAGTAAACATTATTAAACACAACCCCGGCAATAACTGGTCGGTAGGGAGGTAAATGAGAATTTAATAAATAAGATAGGTAATATCGTGCTGTATAGATAGGAGTTAAGTATAACTTTAGTAAATATCATCAATAATTAATCGTTAAATTCCTATTAATACCTTACATTAGACGAAATGAATAAACGATAAGACCTCAAATAATTCCGTCGTATTGATAAAAGTAAAAGTCAAACACCAAACCCACTAGAAATAGAAGATATTCCCTAAATTAAATTAAAGAGGAAAGCCCGCGAAATAATAACCTTCATCTACCCTAGGACTTACTAAGAATATGTCCATATAATAAATATCAACATAAATATCAACTATAACCGAAATCAAAAGTCGAATCCAAGCAATATATTTAATAACGAAACATCATTTCGAAAATACACCCACAGTAACACCCGAAATCAAATCCTGCAACGAGAATTGGACAATGCACGTAAGATCAACAAAATTTTTTATGAACAAATCCTGCAGTTGACGAAGGAGGTGCAACAAATCAATGCTACTTGGATAGAGCCGAAGAAGGTTAAATTGCTCTACCAAAAAATAACAGCGGCACAGAAGAGCTGGTCAGAGGAGAAACAACTCAAACAGAACCTGAGGACACAGATAAGGAGTCTGGAAGTGGCGGTATCGGCCTGTCAAGAAGGCGCGGCGGTGACGTAACCACTCGTCTTTGCTCCTGCCCAACTAGCTTACACAGACAATGAAGCTACGCCGAAAACTACCCCAAAGCCAAGCATACATAGAGCAGGGATAAATGAGCGAGCCTAGTGTCAGGCCGCTCTACACCCAAACTAGAGTGTAATAAGCATCATTAATTACATGTTTTCTTGCTTTTGTTTGTTTGTTTTCCTTTGTCCCGTTGGTTGATCAAAGCAGTACAACGTCAATACGAACGAGAATAAATAACGAGGGTCAAGTAATCGAATTGTGGACTGAAATTTATTGAACAAAAAATGATGGGACCAGAATGAATAAAGCACACGCAGGCCTTCTAACGGTAGTGTGTTGGACCCAGCTTGAGGTAGTTCCTCTGTGGCGCTCACCTTTGGTGACCTCAAAACCAATGGTTACATTAACAACGTTGTCTAACAACGGGTAACCATTGGGAGTAAGAAAAATATTTTAAATCTGGGGTCGAGGTTATCAAAACCATAAACTCCACAACAGTATGGATTAACATTTTAAGGAGATAGAAGAATAATGAGAACTAAACATCGAACACAGGCTTTCTATCGACAGATCGTTGAATTCATGGATCGTTCAGTCAATTATAGCATTAGTAATAGTGCTCACTTTTTGCGGACGTTCCACCCACTCGAACACAGTTCCAACGTTGCTTAGCAACGGGTGCCGAGTGGTAAGCGAAAGATATTTGTATGGGGTTGTCTGGGTAACACAATATCAACACCCAGAAACCCACCAATATCTTCTATGCAGCTTGTGAACCAAAAGGTTTTCTAGAGTATTAGCTATCATGGTAATATGGCTAACCTTTTTTCAATGTGGGAAAATTTTTATTTCCTTAAATTGTGAAAATTGAATATTTTACGATTTTGAAAATTTTTGAAAATTTTCATTTTTATAAAGATAATCAACTGATTTTCTTTTTTATTTATCGGGAAAATAAATTTTATGAAGATATTTCAATGTTTTATACAAAAATTCGCTGTGCAAATATCAATTTCTCGCAATAAAAATCATCGCATTTTGATTGGTTGTTTTTAATTTCGATTTTTTAAAGCTTTTGAAATGTTTTGATGTTATAAATTTGTTTGGTAAGTAAATTTAATCAATAATATAATGGCAATTCATAGAAATATTGACGGGGAAATCATTCCGCTTGACAGGGGGCCAATGTTCCCCTCTCATTGAATTATTGATATATTTATGTTTAATTGAGGGAATTTTGATGATAAATTTAATTTTCCAATTGAGGAAAGGAGGCTAATAAATGAGGATTTGCTAAGTGAAAGTGACAACGGAACCGCCTTAATAGGGCTGCATACAATTCCATTGCAGCTAAATGCCATGTGAGCATTCAAAAGGCAGCCAAAATCTGGAAACCAGCCAATGAAATCAGCCCATCGAATGTCGCTGTCGAGTTGGTCAAATAAATAAGGATGTTGAATGAAATGGCAAAACTCGTAATGTGCCACTGAACAAAGGCAAACCAATCAGATCACACGAGTGATCACAACACAAATACACGTTTTGATGCGCTTATGTAGCGGCGGAACTTGCATTTTTAGGAAATGAATTTAATAGAAATCAACTGTGAAATATTTGAGGAAATCCGGGAGAAAAAAACGGAGAGAACGATCTAGCAATGTGGGACAGAGGCAGGCCGGGACTTTCATTGGCTGGGATAATAATAATAATAATAATAAATGGCAAAACGGAATTATGAAGGATTTATTGATTGAAATTTTACTAATAGAGCTGCTAAAAATCTAGAAAAGCAAATCATAACCGATGCCGCCAATCGATATAGTTTTGATGAGATTGATTTTCAAATGCGATCACGCAGGCTCAATGGCAATTTTATTAAACAAAACTCAATGCAATCGAGACCAGCAGCAGCAGCAGCAAGTCAGTTGAGTAGCGGAATGATGGCGATGAGTGAATGGATTATCTCGGTTGAGAGGAGTTTCGGGCTGCTGCTCAATCTACACAATGGCGGCACAAGTCTACATGTTCCTCCCCATCACTTGCGTCCGTGTCGACGGGCACGTTTCCATGACCGGGGAACTCACTCGCAACTTATCCGTATAAGTAAGCTGGTTGCGATGGCCAACTGCTGGATGGTGGGCAAATAAACCGCCACGCGTTACATAGTGACGCTGAGACTCATATTATCAGTGGCGGCCGCCGCATGGATTGTTCTTTGCCTCGACACGACCTGGCATCCGTCGTTGCGATTCGGTTCCATTTAATGTTTGCAGCAACACTGCGTTCTGGTGTAGCAGCACGAGTCGTTGAGCTAGACATGAGGGGAAATATCAATTATTTTCAGCTTGCAAATTCGGCCTGATTTACAAACTGCTCGTTTGTGCACGCCTGCGCTCACTGTAATTATCAGCCAATAGTCTGTACTCGCTGTAACATAGCAACAACAACACCAGACAAACAAATCAATCCATTTCTCATTACTCACTAGCACTCATCACTGGCCGTCCCGCTCTGACATAATGACGCGATTTAAGCACAAATTTCTCTCTACTTGAACAATCTTCATATTTCTCCTCGATAGTTAATCCTCATACTAATCCAGCCGACATTACCATCGATCGCCTCGGTGAATTCAACGACGTCCTCCTTTCGCGATCAGCCCAACTACGGCCTAACACATACCGACATCCCCAAAATTAACTGTAGCAGTCGATTGTTGGCCAACTCTTCACAGATTAAAATTGAATTCAGGGGGAACTGTTGCGGACACCAAAAGGTGAAGCGGTCACCCAGATTGAATGAATACTTTTGGTGGGTTACAGGGTTTCCAATCTTGCTTATCCTCCTGGCGACCCTAGTAACGCCATACAAAATGATACTGATCGCCACTTGGCACCCGTTGCTAGGCAACGTTGGTAATGTGTTCAAGTGGTGGATTGCCCGCAAAAATTGAGTACCATTGGCTAGTACTGTAGTTGCTCGGACAAACCTCGGGTTCACGAGCTGTAGATAGAAGACCTGTGCTCGCTTTGCTCTGTCCCTCATACTATTCAGGATTAGTTCTTAATTGACGGTGGAACGAATTGGCGATGTTGGCATACGGTTATATTAAAATAACAATTCAACTAAGTTAAAACTATTCTATTCGATCTAAACACATTGCTTGATGTTTTGGAGTTGTGTTGCACGACGTCGGGCACGTTCCTTGCGTCCCGGTCGACGGTGGTTGGTTGTAGTGATGAGTTGTTCTGCTGGCTTGGTGGTTGTCTGCGGTAGTTGGGTTGGGGCGAAGATGAGCGGGTAAGTTACCGCTTCACCTTCTCGGCATACCGCTAGGGCGACTTCGAGTCCCCGAATCTGCGTGCGCAGACTCTGGTTGAGTTGCCGTTCTTCTTCCCAGCCTTTCTGGGCCGCTGTGAGTCGATGGTAGATCGTTTTCGTCTTTGCGGGATCCGTCCATGTCGCTTTCATATGTTGCATTTCTCGCGTTAATTGGATAATCTGGGCGAGTAATTCCGTGTTTGCTTGTCTCGCGCGGTCCAGTTCCGTTTGCAAGATTCGTAAGGAAGACATCGCTACAATTAAACAGATCGTTTTATTTATTATTGCTCAAGTTAAAAAAATTATTTATTTCATTTAAACAAAATTGCAAATAATTCCAATTATACAAAAAGAACACACAAATTGCCGAGATTTTAAATCATCCACTACATAGATTGTCATTATTAAGTTATTCCTCCGGACAGTATCGCTTCAGGCTTCGTCTGAGAGCCTCCACTGTGTAGGGTCTTCGGGTATCTCGGATTGGGCGAGGTGGATAGGCGATGGCGATCCGCCCGGCGAGGATGTCTTCTACCACGTTTGCAAGGTACATCCTCGCCTTAACCACCTGCAAATCTACCTGCTCCTGCACCCTTTCCCACTGGGTGAGGAGGTTCTGTGCATTTGTGTAGGTTTCTGCCGCTGGGTATTGTCTTTCTGGGATATCGCAGGGCTCCTTCTCTACGTCTAATATTCTCCAAGCAGTCGGATACTGCCATGATTGAGGTATCGGATCTACTGACATCGTGGTCGATGGAGTTAATGACTGACTCTGCTTTCCTACACTCCGTCTGATGTTTTGTTCGTGTGGCATGCCTAAAACGCTTTATTAATATCTCTGTTAACTTTATCATGTTAAATTGTTAAACAAACAGGGCTTATGTCACTGTTGAGTGTGTCATCTGATTTAATCTTATGGAGTTCTGGCGGCTTTCTATCTGATTGAACTGCTTTCGAAACGGGCGAACTATGTTGGTGAGATTACATTTACTACATTTACATGTGGTGAGTCTATTGATCAACTCATTCTATTCAATTATGCAAGATAATGTCAAGAAATTGTCGAATTGTTTTTAAGGATAGCGGCTATGTCGATGGGGTAGCGTCGAATGTAAGTAGGGCTTCTAAAGGTTTGGAACTTGCATTCTATTTTATTTTGTTCATTTATTTAACTCTCATTTTTAGGTTTTCCACTATAAAGTTTGTCATTAAACCTAGCAACTTTTATCGTCACATCCTACGATATAAATTTGTGGATTTTCTAAATCCAATATCGACGTCAATTTTGTTTACCGAATGTTATAACCAAATGATCGTCGGAAGGCGAGAACGGATGTCGATTCACTGAAGCGTCGACGTATGTGTGGCGTAGCTTCCGGCGGATATCGTGATTTGAACGGTTGAAAGGAAGTAAGATTATATAGTTGCATCCGGTATTTTACAATATCTCCTTTTAGAATTATCGATTGGCGAGTTCGTCGAAAATCTATTCGGGTAAGTTATTCTGCAAATTGATTTGAATATCTTATCGCCATTTTTTAAGGGAATCATTACGTTTCGGGCGAAACCTTGATGAACTTTATGCTAATGGAGTATTTTCTCTTTATGGATTTTTATGCATTCGACATTTTCGTGAGTTAACGATTTGTATGTTTTTAAAATAAAAGTTTTTTCTCCTTTTTAAAACGCTGATGTTTATAATGATGTTAATTTAATTTCAACGGTAATATGTTAATTTAATTTCAACGGTAATATGTTAATTTAATTTCAACGGTAATTCATGTATTCTGTTTTCTGTCTCTGAACTTGTTTCATTTTTAGAAAACCTTATCACAAACTTATAAATCATTTCAGTTAGGTTTAGGGATGATTGTAATAACTTAGTTCGGTTTCGTTACTCAGTTTTTCGCCTACCTTTTATTTCACTAATTGATTCAACCTTTACTTCAACTCTATAAAACTATATTGATATCATTGCTTCAACCTTTATTTCAATTCCGTGAACCTACCTTAATATTAACATCATTGCTAATTTATTCTACCTTGATTTTAATTCTACGAAACTATTTTAACATTAACATCATACTAGTAACTTCATGAATCTAGTTTGATCTGTACTAAGGGAACCATTTGCTTTTATTCGAATCGTTTAATTTTAATCACGGAATGACTTGGTTGTTCGGCATCGACCTTTAATTCAATTAATGTATTTTTATTAACCGAGGAACTATTTAACCAATAAACTAATATATGAAAACTCTGATTCTAATCTATGACTACGTTAACTTTAATTGTTTCAATCATTTAACCATAAAGTGTGTATATTTACGCAAACTTCCTTTAATTCTTTCCAAAAGTGAAACAAATTCAGTTTAATTCAGAAGTTATTTGTCTTTAATTATTAATCAATCATTTAATCTAATCGAGTTAATAAATTATTTATTGAATAATTTTCCCATTTAATTTAGTATACCAATGATTAGTTTATTACACGTTATAGGTTTCAATTAGTTATATCAACGATTTTAATTTGTTTTACCCCCGTACCCTTTCCCTTTAATAGACCTTAGGCGCATTTTGTGTTCATATTATATTTACTGAGTGCCCACTGGACTACTCGGTGTGATGATTTTAAGCCGTTTGTAGTATGATTTTAGGTCGATTTTACAGAATTGAGAAACGAGGAAGCAGCCAGAGACTTCTTCCTTATTTCTCGCTTCAGCTATAGGGATAAATATTGACGTTACGACCGCTGCGTTGCGCACGCTGAGTCTTCACGGGTACATATCATTGGCGGTTTTCCACGCACTTACATGCATCTGTACTATGTAGATTTTACTATCTTGCGTGATGTGTCGGCTGTGGGCCGGAAAAATTTCGACATTTTTAATTTATAAAAGCATATAAAATAAATTATATATGTTAGTAATATTTATTAATAATAAAACAACATAGTTACCCATTTTTGACCATTCCATAATTCATAAAAATAATCATAAAATAACATAAATACCACTCCCCCCACGCCGACGCCGAGCAGAGCTCCATTTGAGATGCAGGGAACGTGACGTGGAAAGAGGGTTCCACCATAAATGATTCTCACCTAAAAATTCTGTTTGAAATAGATTTGAAGTATTTAAACTAATTCAAAATAGTTGAAAAATGGTTGACAATTTTCAAAATGGTTAAGTTAAATGTGAAAATGGATCAGTATATATACCTAATTTTTTGGTGTGCGAAATTTGATGTAGTAAAACAAAATTCGACCTTGTTATTTTCTAGCAAATTCTATTATTTATTTTTATTATTTTTTGATTTATTTTTATAATTTTTTATTTATAATTTTTTATTGAATTATTGCTAATTCAATTTTTCGATTTAAATTTCACTTTAATGAACTTTAATTGATTTTTTCAATTTCGTCGAATTTGTTGTGTTTTCTTGTTGTATTTGTGTAGATATCGTGCGGATCTTGGTGCATTTTGTTAATATTTTAATTTATTTTTATGTTTATTATTTTATATTTAATTCTTTTATTTCTCAGATTTTATGTGGTTTACTTGATGTTTCAGTAGGTTATTTTAAATTGCGTGTTATTTTTGCGTGTGTATTTCTGATCCATTTAAACATTTTTCAAGGCCGTTTACGTTGTGGCCCAACACTTTAATAAAATATGGAATTACCAAGTTAAATTTTTCTAGTTAAATCAAAGTAAATAAAATTATCAGATATAAATAATTAAGTAAGTTAAACAAATGAGTAAAATTATGATTTTATATGGAAAATTTCTGAATAAATATGTTTTATATAAAACTTGATAATTATTAATTTTAATAAGCGTTTGTTTATCTACATCAAAATATAAATTGTGTAAACTTGATATTATAAAAGTAAAAGGAAATAATTAATATAATAATTATTGTTTTTGTGACAAATCTGAAATGTAAAAATTTATTATTTTATTTAATTTTTACAATAATTATTATTTGCTATTTAAACAACAATTTTTATGAATTTTAGACAAAATGTTTACAAACTTATGGAAAATGATGAGAGAAAATAAATTTGAATCTGATAATGAAATCAGCAGTGATTTGTTATGCAGAATTTGCAAACGTTTAATGATAAAAGCTTGCAATGCTCCTTGCGGATGTCGTTTTTGTTCGGATTGTATTGAACAATATTTGAATGGAAATGATAAATTCTGTCCAGGAGAGACAAAATATTGTCAAGTTCAAAAGATTAATTTCACCGGGGATGTTTTGGAGGATCGAATAGCCAATCTAAGGATATCAGAAGTCATTGTGAAATGCCCAAGACAAAATTGTGAAACCAAAACCGAGTTGAGCATGATGGAGGAGCACAAAAGAACATGCGACAAACGACCAATCAGCTGTCCATTCAATTCAATTGGCTGTGAAATGAATGAAATAGCCAACGAGGAAATGAATGCACATCTCAATGAGAGCAATTATTGGCATAGCAAACTGATTATTAATTTGTTCAATAATTTCCGCAATGAGATGGAATCACTGAAGAATGAAAATATGGAATTGAGAAATGAAATGACCGAATTGAAGAAGAAAAACAGACAATCCAAACAACAAATTGATAATATCGAATTTCAGTCAACAAATCAATATGTAAATTGATTGATTGAAATATTGATTTGATATTTGTGATTGCAGCAGAAAATGAGCGAGATGGAAGCAAAACAGCTGGAAAATACTGAAGAAATAAAGAAAATCAATAAAGAAATTGTAGCCGTAAAGAAGGAGAATGAATCATTGAGAGAAGAAATGACGGAATTGAGAAGGGAAAACCGAGAATTCAAGCAACAAATTGACAATATCCAATCGCTATCAACAAATCAACAAGTAAATTGATTGATTTGTAATAATTAGATAGATAATTGGAGGCGCCCTGAATTGTGACAGTCAATGTGATGCATTAGAGTCGGGGGGAATTTGGCTGTCGCTAACCATTTGACATTATTTTTTGCCTATTTTACTTTCACAAAATTATTTCACATTGAATATAACTTAAAAATCAATAAGTTCATTTTTTATTCAAAATTCGCACATTTAACTCAATATTTGAATCATTTTTAAAAATCGGCTTTTACTATCGATAATTGCTCTTGAAAATCAATAAATTAATAAAAATTTAATCAATGAAAAATCAATCGGAAAATTATTAATAATCAAAACATTAATCAGAAAAATCCATAATTTCCGTTGAGAATTTCCGCTACGGGAATTTGATTGCTAACCAGGTCGCGTTAACTAAAGAAGGAGCGGGGAGCTGTTATTAGTAGCAGTTGAGCAGTCAAAATGTCATTTTATAGATTTCCATTTACACTGGCAAATGAAGCAAAACATTGCTGCCAGCTCCGAGCTTACCTTTTTACTGCACTTTTCAACAAAGCTATCTCTTTCTGGAACAAAATTTTACAATGCTGCTTTGAATTACTTTCAGATAAAATCTTTCGACGCCATTTTGGTTCCTTCATTCACCATTTCATAAATAGCAATCAGCATTATCAATGAAATGGAGAGAGCGAAGAAATGCTTGTAAAACCCGTTGTGAAATGTAATTGAATTTAAAATTGAAAATAAACGTAGGTTTGTGATTGCATGCTGTGTATGAAGGACCGCCTTAACAAATTTGTGCGCGCCAGGCTCAATAATTGGCACACTAAAACTGTATTTACAATTTCGCGCACAAATACAAAGTTATTTTTGAATGTATTTCATATTATTACTGATTATCGAATTTCTATTGATTATTAAATTATTATTTTATTATTATTGATCATCACATGTTTTTTGATTATTGATTTTATTATTAATTATTACTGATTATCGAATTCATATTGATTATTGTATTATTTTTTATTCAACCTAATAATATTATTGATTATTAGCAATCGACAAAATTTTTTCCTCTTCACACGTAAATTTAGTATTAGAGTATGAAGAATAGCTAATTTATACTCACATTATCGATTATGAATATCTTATCAATTTATTAGACGCAACTTACAAAATATTTAACTCAAATTACTTACAATTTGTCAGTAAAACATGTAGCATTATGTTTGATAAGCGTATTATTTCCATACTAAACGTATTATAAATTACACATGTGACATTCCGAACTTTTCTTGATTATTGAGTTTATTATTTATTATTACTGAAAATTCGATGGCGCCCAGGGCATAGCTTTTTCAATTGATGGTGAATAATACAAATCTAATTGCATACATGAAAAATGATAAATTTGAATTATTAAATTCATATTATTATATAGAAATAGTAATTAATGATTTAACATTCACGAATTTCTGTTTTTTTTCTTTTGACACCAATATTAATAAAATTTAGTAAAATTAATTTCGAAATCTGCACTTGCAATGATCCCTTAGTTCCCTATGAATTGTTTCGATTACTATCTTCATGAATAATTGTATTTATTCTGAAATAGATCGCAATTTTTTAGCCTCTGACATTCTTCTTTCAAAGTAGTGTATGTTTTTTGAATGAGAATTGATTTCGTTTATTAAATAATTCTTCTATTAAATAATACTATCAAGAAAATCCATCAATGATTGAATTATCTTTGTTTGATAAAAATAGTGAGGTTTGTTTTTGGGTTTGTATTTTGCATTAAAGGATTGCTAGATTTCAAGTCTTACTTAGATTGTGTTCAGATCTTGGTTATGAATATGTATGTCGTGGGTGCAATGCTACAATGTCCGTCATTACCGCTCACAAGCTCTATATCACAGTCGACTTAGCGAATTGATTGATATTAGTAAACGCAATTTTGTGATACAGGATGAAAATAAATGTAAAATTTTAAAATATTTTATTGAGAGGTTAATTACAATTTTGTTAAAGTCTCGATTTTTTTAAAATTTTTAAAAAATTAATTTTTAAAACTTGAGATTTATAAAAGCAGAATTAATAATATTTTTAAAATAAAAAAATGTGTTTTAATAAAAGTAATTGTTTCTATAAAGTTTCAAGTTCATATCTACCTGAGAATGACAGTAAATCTGTAGAAATATATTGTGAAAATATTAGGTTTCTTAGTCACTATAGACTGATTTTTATTCAATATAGTGATAAATTTATAATTAAATTGATTATATGAATTTTTATAGAATTTATATCAAAATTTATATAATCAAATTATAAATTTATCACTATATTGAATGACAAAAAGAGTATAGTGAGTTTGATGGACAATAATAATAAATTTAAATACAAACAGGTAAACATAAAAGATAACCAAATGGGTACACATATTTCATTTATAAAAATCTTCCTAGTTTTAGTCTTCAGTTTCGTTTTCTAATTCCTCATTAATAATCTCATTTCCAAATTGGTTATTTAATGGTTGAATAGTCGCTAAGTTGGTTAGTAGATTGCTGTTAGTAATAAATTCAATTTTCACTTCCTATAATTCTTGAATAAAAATTTATTGCTTTTGTTTTCTAAATTTAATTTTCATCTTTTATTGTAATTTGAAATAATTTTGTCAAAATCAATTATTTTTCTTGGAAACTTTGAATATCTTTAAATTTGCCTTTCACATTGTCTGCATTATTTTTAAGTGACATCTCAACCAACTTTGAATAACTATTTCGCAAAAAACGTTTTTTTTCATTGAGAAATTACAATTTTACTACATTTCATTGATAAATCACATTTTATTAAATTTATACTATTTGCATGATATTTTTATAAACCAAACAAAATCTTATTAATTATTGTTAACGATTTAATTAGAAATGTATTCAATCGATATTACATCTAGCAAATTAATTGAACTTTGATGAAAACCTTCAGCATTTATGCAAATCATTAAGCAAGGATGATTATTATTAAGCACTTGTATGACTTTTCAACATATTATTAGTAAAGTTATTGATTTTTGAATAAAAAAAATATAAGAAATGATTATAAAATAAGAAAGACGGGTAAATATTTATCATAAATAAATAGTAATGAAAGAATTGTAAATCCAAGTCAACAATCAAAAAATATATTTATTCCAAAATTAAGATTGGGTGCATTCATTTAGGTTTGAGTTAAATTTCCTTTTGATGCGCTTTCTGGAAATGGCCCGCAAAAAACATAGATTTAATGTTTCATCTTCTAAAGATAAACTCAGTTTTGTGACAAAATTGCCACTGGCGGAAATTGCCCTTTGAATTTTAATCTGGATGGTTTTACGGTATTCAAATATCCGTAAGCCACACAAAGATACTGTCCTCGCGTACCATGCTCTTCGAAACAGGCAATTTGCATGCGAACAGCTTTTAAGGCATCCTTCTAATTGTTACCCGTTTTTGATTTGGGCTGAATTTTCATATCATTACAAATGCCATGTCAAGTTACTCCTTCAACGACAAGCTGACAGATCCATCTACTGAATCACTGTCGGACGATGTTATCGTTACCCAGCATTTTCCGTTTAAATTTCTATAATTTTATTCTATAATCAAATTTCAAGAAAATAAAAACTATTCAGAAAATATGAAAAATCATATTTTCTCATTGATTTATTGTCAAAGAATTCTGATAACATAAAGATCTAAAAGTGTTACTAAATGACATTTATAAATTACAAAATAAAACGTTTAACTGACATATTCACCAACAAATAAACCTTTGAAAGTGATTTATTATTTGACATGCATTCAACTGACAAATCTTTGCTAAATATCACCTAGATATTCTCAGCGATAAAATTATCAACCAATTACCCTAGAATCAGACACATTTTGCTAATTACAACTTAATCTCTTCAATAAATATTTTAAAATTTATTAAATTCTTTTTATTTTTACTATTATTTATTATTTACTTGAGATTTTTAATTAATAAAAAATAAAAGATTGGTTAATTGTAATAAGTGGCGAGGGCGCTCTCTAAGCAAATTCTCACTGATTGGAATGCACAATCAAATAATGGTAGAAATATCCATGCAATAATTGATGGCATAAAAATAGTTTCAATTATTTCACCAAAAGATTATCGATTGATAAGAATTAATTATTTGTTAATTTAATAATAAAAGTAACATTTTATGACGTAGCAAATTTCCTGAGGTGATATTAGTGGGGGAATGTTGTATATGATAAACATTAAATAAGCATAAAATATCCCTGGCTGCAGTGCATCACATTGACTCACCCGCGGGAGCACATTCATAATTCTGGGCCATCAATATTGGATATGATATATTAGTAGTGGGATGTGTCACCTCCAGCACATGTCACCTCCAGCACACTACCCCCCCCCCCGCTGAAAGAAAATTTTTCTAAGTCCAAAAGTACAAAAAATTTTTAAGACAAAGACAATGACTCATTCAAGGTCATTGAAACAAAGACAATGACTCATTCAAGGTCATTGAAACAAAGACAATGACTCATTCAAGGTCATTGAAACAAAGACAATGACTCATTCAAGGTCATTGGATGACTCATCATTTTTTTTCAAGGTCATTTAAACAAAGACCATGACTCATTCAAGGTCATTGGATGACTCATCAAATTTTATAATATATATTTTTAATTTTATTTATTTTTATTTAATATACTTTAATTGTTTGTTTTAATCAAGTCAATTATTTTATTATTTTATTTTTAAATTATATTATTATTAAATTTATTTGTTTGTTTTAATAAAGTCAAATATATTTCTTATTTTTAAATTATATTATTATTATTATATTGTTTGTTTTAATGAAGTGAATATTGTTTTAATCAAGTCAATAAAATTATTTATTTGTTTTTATTTTATTTTATTTATTTTATATACTATAATTTTTTGTTTTTATCAAGTCAATAATATTATTTTTTTATTTTTATTTTATTTTATTTTATTTTATATACTATAATTTTTTTTTGTTTTAATTAAGTCAACATTTTATTATTTATTTACTATTTTTAAATTATATTATTATTATTATTATTGTTATTGTTATTGTTATTATTATTGTTATTATTATTATTATTATTATTATTATTATTATTATTATTATTATCATTATTATTTTTATTTATTATTATTATTATGATTATTATTGTTATTATTATTATTATTATTATGATTAATTTTATTATTTTTATTATTATTAATATTATTAATATTATTTTATTATTATTATTTTTATTATTAATATTTTTTATAATTATTTTATTATTATTATTATTTTTATTATTAATATTTTTTATAATTATTTTATTATTTTTATTATTATTATTGTTATTATTATTTTTATTTTCATTATTTTTATTTTTATTATCATTATTAATATTATTATTATAATTATAATTATTATTATTATCATTAATATAATTATTATTACTATTATTATAATTATTTTTATTATTGTTATTGTTATTATTATTATTATTATTATTATTATTATTATTATTATTATCGTTTTTACTATTATTATTTTTATTATTATTATTATTATTATTATTATTATTATTATTATTATTATTTTTATTATTAATATTTTTTATAATTATTTTATTATTTTTATTATTATTATTGTTATTATTATTTTTATTATCATTATTTTTATTTTTATTATTATTATTATTATTTTTATTATTATTATAAGTTCACGTTTTATTATTATTAATATTATTATTATTTTTTTTATTATTATTATTATTATTATTATTATAAGTTCACGTTTTATTATTATTATTATTATTGTTATTATTAATGTATAATAAAAACAACTACATAAAACTTTTATTATAAGGAAATAATTTTATTATTTTTAATATGATTATTAATATTATTAATTAGCATGATTACTTATTAATATTGTTTAATTATTTTTTTTTTATTATTATTATTATAATTGTTATTATTAGTATTATTATTTTTATTATTAATATGATTAATAATATGATTAATTAGTGTGATTATTTATTTTTCTTCTTATTATTTTTTCTTCTTAATATTATTATTCCCAATATTTAATTGATATTTCATCTCATTATTGAGAAATTTACCGTCTAATTTATTATAAGCAATTCTCGATTCACTGAATATTTGTTAGCTTCAATTCATATTTTCTCACTTTAATGATTGCTTTCCTCTTTAATGAATATTTTCTCTCTTCAATTAATGTTTTCTTTATTCAATGAATGTTTTTTCCTCTTCAACGAATATTTTTCTCTTCAATGAATATTTTCCCCTTCGATGTATATTTTCTCCATTCAAAGTATATTACCTTTGTAAGTGTTTAATATAGCAATTGATATTTCATCTATTTAGTAGATATCTTTAACTATCCCACTTTTTTCAGTAATTTCACCGATTTTAGTTACTTAATGTACTCTCACCAATATTACTTCTTCACTGAAAATTTGTATTCGACAAAAATAAAATAATTTTAGGCTATGTAAATCAATTAGAGCTTTTAGGGAAATTTTATGATAATTTAAGTGATATCTAGTTTTACGATGTATTTATTTTAGTAAATTTTAATCATCTTTGTGAATTTATGGTTTTCTTTTGAATTTTAATGGATTTAGGGTTTGATTATGTTTTAAATGAAATTATTGAAGAAATTAGGGTAAATCTATAATTTTAGACACTTAATTTCTTGAAAATTTATTAGATTTGACTTGATTTTAGGATTATTTTAAATAAAAGTTAAATTTAGGATCAAAATGTTTATGAAACATCTATTTAAGATAATTATTTAAGAATTAGAATCAAATTTGACTGATAGATTTAATGATATTTTAATTATAATTTTATGTTCTATTTAAATAGTTGATTAAATCAGTTAATTTTTAAAAATATTTTAGTGAAACCTAAGATTTTAACAGTGTAAAAAAGAGATCGATAATTACTTTCATTTTCAATTTTATTGATTTCATGGATATCAATCACAAAAGTAGTATAATTTAGAGATTTTTAAGACAATGCTCAGTGTGGTTATCAGTATACTTATGAAAATCATTGATATATCTCTATGGGTTGACTGGTAATTTTTATTGAATTTATACTTGATTTACTGATTAATTTTAATTATTTGAGCAACATGATATATATTTTACAATAATTTAATTTATGTGGGAAACATAGACTTTATTCGATTTTAGTCATTTTTGATGAATTTTTTTATTTGATAGAATTTTTTGCCAGAATCAAATTGTGGTGATTTTCAACGGAAATTGTTGGGTATCGATAACAATTTTATAATACTAAAGAAAATTTATTTTTATTGGTAAAAATTTGATTTTTATGATAATTTTAAGTGGGAATTTGATTGGTTGAATACATATAGTAAATATGATCCGAATGATGGATTTTTAAGGATCTTATTCGGTTAAATATAGATTTCTAAAGAAATTTTACCTTGTACTTTTTTTTTACAAAAAATATGTATATTGTTGGTGCAGTGAGGAAAATTGTCATTTCAAGGGAAATTATTGATTAAGAGGAAATTTTATGATATTTTAAGGAAATAATCGATTAAGAACAAGTTTGTTGCCATTTTTAAGGGTATTGAGTTGGTTGAATATCTGTGTTCAAAGGTAAATATTTTCTAAATGGAGAATATAGAGGAGGAATTTATAATATTTTTAGGGGGGATTTGTTCAAATAGATATTAATGTGTGTAAATCTTTTGAGAGAGTGGGAATATTGTCATTTAAAGAGAAATGATTAGTTAAGAAGAAAATTTATGATCTTTTAAGGGGGAAAGGATTGGTCACGAGATGAATTCTATTTTAAGGGGATTTCAAGAAATTTATTCGGTTGAATATCGATATAAGTCGATGATTTTTTATGAAAATAATGAATATAGCTTGGATTAATGTCATTTAAAGAGAATTAATTGGTTGAGAGTAAATTTTATTTTATTTTAGTGAGAAACAATTGGCTAAGAAGAAAATTTATGATATTTTAAAGAAATAATCGATTAAGAACAGATTTGTTGATATTTTTAAGGTACTGAGTCGGTTAAATATCGTTATTTAAAGGGTGATTTCTATAAAAAATAATGAATATAGTTGGTAGGGTAGGGGTAAGTGTTATTTGATGGGAAATGATTGGTCTAGAGTGGAATTTACTTTAGTGAGAAATAGTCAATTAACAAGTTTGTTGTCATTTTTAAGGGGGTTGGGTTGGTTAAATATTGTTATTTAAAGGGTAAATATTATCTAAATTGGTATTTTTTATGATTTTTTTTTAAGAAAAATATTGAATATGGCTGGAAATATTGTTATTTGATGGAAAATAATTGGTCAAGAGAGGAATTTATAATATTTCTAAAGAAATTTACTGGAATGAATATATGTATTCAAAAGGTTAATATTATCTACTTGATAGGCTTTTATAAAAATTATGAATATAGTTGGTATAATGGAGTGAAACATGACATTTGAAGAGGAATGATTGGTTGAGAGTCGAATTTATAGTATTTTTTTTAAAGGGGATTGAGTTGGTTGAATTTATAAAATACTTAGGAAAATTGTTACTTTTTTCATTGATTTAAGGTTAATCAGAACATATCGATAAGATTTCAGTTCTAAGAAATTGATTGATTCATATAACTATTTGTATACAAGTATTTATTTTATTATTATTATATTTGTAATTAAATTAAAAACTAAAATTGACTAGTATTTAAAAATATTTGGTTACCTATTATTTATGTTTTTTATTGACAATTTTCTGAATAATTTAAATATTTACGATTATTTCCAGGAATGAAAAGAAATTGTACGATTAAAAACTATGAGCTGTTGAAAAAATACATTAATTTTTATTCAACAAGTACCTAGACCAATTACCTAACAATCTTAAAATTTTAAAAAATCTAACAAATTTTTTCAATTATTTTACAACTTAGTTAATTTAATTAACTGATAAGTACTAGTTTCTTTACGATTTGCTACTGTGTTGAAACTTTTTTTTTTAAATTCTTATTCAAAGTACTAACAGATTTTATTAAAGATCTATCAAGACTTGTCAAAAATTATAAAACTTTGGTAATTTTAATAAGTATTACTCAATAACTACTATTTTCTTACCAATTTGCTGAAGGTCTTATTTTAAAATTTCTTCAAAATAATAACATTATTTACAAATTAATCAGTTTTATCTCAAATTTAACAACTTTCTCACAACTTTAATCAAATTCTAATCCCATGATAATCATAAATTACGTGTATTTTCTTAAAAATTGTCCATAGTTTTTCTTATATCGGTAAAATAAACACACATATTTCAATCAAAAAACACGTGTGTATCATAAATTATATACATTTTCTTAATAATCTCAAACTTTACATAAATATTGAACTATTTTTATGATTTAACACATACACATTATTAGTCATAAAATAAATATTTCATAAATTGTTGAAAAATTACACATATTTTCATTAAAGTTTTTCCATAAACACTGTAACATATCGATGGTTTAACACACACATTTGAGCCATAATTAGTTTTGATATTTATTTGCACATATTTTCTTAAAAATATAAAATTTTTCTTTAACTTTTTACAAACATTTACAATTGTTCTATCCCTGTATACTATGAACCACAATTGAACAAACTTTTTCTATTCAATATTAATTTTATATACTTTGTTGAAAATTTATATAAAATAATAATGAAAATTATAATTAATAAAAACTTGTAATATTAATAATAATAATAATAATAATAAAAATAATAATAATAATAATAATATTAATAATAATATTAATAATAATAATAATAATAATAATAACAATAACAATAATAAAAATAATTATAATAATAATAAAAATTAAAAAACATTAAAAATCACTACTTAAAAAAAAAGTAGTATATTAAAATAAAATGTTTAAAAATACTATGCCCTTGACCTACTTTCAAATGACCTTGAAAAAAAATATATTATGAGTCATCCAATGACCTTGACAATAATTATTTTAAGAAGAAATAATAATGATAAGAAAAATTAATAATCATACTAATTAATCATATTTTTAATCATATTAATAATAAAAATAATAATACTAATAATAACAATTATAATAATAATAATAAAAAAAAATAATTAAACAATATTAATAAGTAATCATGCTAAATAATAATATTAATAATCATATTAAAAATAATAAAATTATTTCCTTATAATAAAAGTTTTATGTAGTTGTTTTTATTATACATTAATAATAATAATAATAATAATAATAATAAAACGTGAACTTATAATAATAATAATAATAATAATAATAATAATAATAATAATAATATTAATAATAATAAAACGTGAACTTCTAAAATAATAAAAATAAAAATAATGATAATAAAATAATAATAACAATAATAATAATAAAAATAATAATAATAATAATAATAATAATAATAGTAATAATAACAATAACAATAATAAAAATAATTATAATAATAATAATAATAATTATATTAATGATAATAATAATAAGTATAATTATAATAATAATATTAATAATAATAATAAAAATAATAATAATAAAAATAAAAATAATGATAATAAAAATAATAATAACAATATTAATAATAAAAATAATAAAATAATTATAAAAAATATTAATAATAAAAATAATAATAATAATAATCATTATAATAATAATAATAATAATAATAATAATAATAATAATAACAATAATAATAACAATAACAATAACAATAATAAAAATAATTATAATAATAATAAAATTAAAAAACATTAAAAAACACTACTTAAAAAAAAATAAGTAGTATATTAAAATTAAAAATGGTTAAAAATACTATGCCCTTGACCTACTTTCAAATGACCTTGAAAAAAAAATATTATGAGTCATCCAATGACCTTGACAATAATAATATTAAGAAGAAAAAATAATAAGAAGAAAAATAAATAATCATACTAATTAATCATATAATTAATCATATTAATAATAAAAATAATAATACTAATAATAACAATTATAATAATAATAATAAAAAAAAAATAATTAAACAATATTAATAAGTAATCATGCTAATTAATAATATTAATAATCATATTAAAAATAATAAAATTATTTCCTTATAATAAAAGTTTTATGTAGTTGTTTTTAATATACATTAATAATAATAATAATATTAATAATAATAAAACGTGAACTTATAATAATAATTATAATTATAATAATAATATTAATAAGAATAATAAAAATAATAATAATAATAATAAAAATAAAAATAATGATAATAAAAATAATAATAACAATAATAATAATAAAAATAATAAAATAATTATAAAAAATATTAATGATAAATATATTAATAATAATAATCATAATAATAATAATAATAATAATAATAATAATAACAATAACAATAATAAAAACAATTATAATAATAATAATAATAATAAAAATAATATTAATAATATTGATAATAATAATAATCATAATAATAATAAAAATAATAATATTAAACATAATAATAATAATAATAATAATAATAATAAATAAAAATAATAATGATAATAATAATAATAATAATAATAACAATAATAATAACAATAATAATAACAATAACAATAATAAAATAATTATAAAATATAAATATAAATAATAATAAATAATAATAATAATAATAATAATAATAAAAATAATAATAATAATAAAAATAATAATAGTAAAAACGATAAGTATAATAATAAATAATAATAATAATAATAACAATAACAATAATAAAAATAATTATAATAATAATAATAATAATTATATTAATGATAATAATAATAATTATAATTATAATAATAATATTAATAATGATAATAAAAATAAAAATAATGATAAATAAAATAATAATAACAATAATAATAATAAAATAATAAAATAATTATAAAAATAATAATAATAAAAATCATAATAAAAATAATAATATTAAACATAATAATAATAATAATAATAATAATAATAATAATAATAATAATAATAATAATAATAATAATAATAAATAAAAATAATAATGATAATAATAATAATAATAATAATAATAATAACAATAATAATAACAATAACAATAATAAAATATTTATAAAAAATATTAATAATAAAAATAATAATAATAATGATAATAATAATAATAATAATAATAATAATAATAATAATAATAAATAAAAATAATAATGATAATAATAATAATAATAATAATAATAATAACAATAATAATAACAATAACAAAAACAATACTAATAATAATATAATTTAAAAATAGTAAATAAATAATAAAATATTGACTTAAATAAAACAAAAAAAAATTATAGTATATAAAATAAATAAAATAAAAACAAATAAATAATATTATTGACTTTATTAAAACAATATTCACTTCATTAAAAGAAACAATATAATAATAATATTATTTAATAATAAAATAATAAAATAATTGACTTGAATAAAACAAACAATTTAAATATAATAATAATATAATTTAAAAATAAATAATAATATTATTGACTTGATTAAAACAAAAAATTATAGTATATAAAATAAATAAAAATAAATAAATAATATTATTGACTTGATTAAAACAATATTCACTTCATTAAAACAAACAATTTAATAATAATAATATAATTTAAAAATAAAAAATATTATTGACCTAATTAAAACAAACAATTAAATTTAATAATAATATAATTTAAAAATAAAATAATAAAATAATTGACTTGATTAAAACAAACAATTAAAGTATATTAAATAAAAATAAATAAAATTAAAAATATTTATTATAAAATTTGATAAGTCATCCAATGACCTTGAATGAGTCATGGTCTTTGTTTAAATGACCCTGAATGAGTCATCAAATGACCTTGAATGAGTCATGGTCTTTTTAATTACTTTGAAAAATATGATGAGTCACCCAAAGACCTTGAATGAGTCATTGTCTTTGTTTCAATGACCTTGAATGAGTCATTGTCTTTGTCTTAAGAATTTTTTGTACTTTTGGACTTAGAAAAATTTTCTCTCAGCGGGGGGGAAGGGGTAGTGTGCTGGAGGTGACATGTGCTGGAGGTGACACATCCCACTAATTATATTGAATTGGTATTTGTGATTGCAGCAGAAAATGGGCGAGATGGAAGCGAGAGAGCAGGAAAATGCAGGAGAGATAGAACTATTAAACGAAGAAATATTTGTACTGAAGAACGAGTATCGGTCAATGATCAGCCAGATGGAGACCAATGCTGAGGCAATCAATCAGGTTTGATATTATTGATTTGATAATATTGATGTGTAAATGCAATGCAGATCCGGATGCAGATCGAGAGGATTGAGATCAATTCACAACAGCAAAGTGATGCATTGAAAGAAAACTGTGAGCAGCAGCAACTGCAAGCCAATAAAAATGTAATTTATTGATTTATTGAAATGTTTTAATTTGGTAATCAGTTTCAGCTGGAAATGGAGAAATGCGCCAATGAAATTCGGCAGATTCAATCAATATTTGGAGGTGAAAATTTCTTGAAATCTGGATTTTTTGAATGGGAAATCGATAAAATATCAGAACAAAGGAGAAATGAAATGATTTACAGCAAGCCATTTTATTCCGGGCCATTCGGGTACAAAATGTGCTTGGCGGTGTATATTTGGGGTGATGGTGATATTTATGTTGGTTTCTATTTGATGCGGGGCGATTTCGATAATAATTTGGAATGGCCATTCAAATATGAAGTGGCAGTTGATGTGATCGATTCAGCAAATGGAAACATTATTGACAGCAGATCAGTCGAATATTCTGATGCTCTCAGACGGAGGAAGCCAGCAAGTGACAGAAATGATCCAATTTACATTTATTATTCTGATTCTAATTCAGCAGCAAATAATAGAGTGCTGATAAAATGTAAAATCGGAAAATTGTGACAAATTTGAACAAATATTTGAAAAAAAATTGATTTATTTTCATTTTTGATTTGTTTAATTACTTGCTAAATAAATTTCTCTCATTTCTGAAGTTAAATTTATGAAAAGCGGCGGTTTTGATAGGAGGAAAATATCGGCCAATAAAATTGGGGCAGCATAAAATGCTGACTGAAATCACAAATGCTCATAAATGCAGGTGAAGGAAACTGGTGAAATCTCTCAGTTGCCCTTAGCAACAGGATCACAAATAACAAAATCTGAATTGCTAAAGTTAGTCAAATATTTATTTTGTTAAAATTTTCTCATTTATATTGATTAATTTATTGATTTATTGATGAATTGGGAGTTCTAGCTTTATAAATATAATAACAACCGGATTATTATTGAGTAATTATAAATTATACTAAAAGAAAACAATTCCAACATTACGAGTTATTAGTAAATAGGATGTTTGATCCGCATAAATGCGATCAAATCTACTCAATATCAGATCCTTAATTATTGGTTATCATAATATTAGGTCTACCTAAATGTAGTCCAATTGGTAGCTTACAGATCACTCGGAACTAGGATATCTCATCTCTATATTTGCGATAAAATTAGTTCATTATTTATTGGTTGTAAGTATGATATTAGATTTTCAGAAAGTGAGTAAGGCTTGAGTCCTAGGGAGACAGTGAAACGCGGGATCAGCGCTAATAATTGATAAATGTGTAGTCAGTCGTCAGAAATGTGCTAGAAGTTGGCAGATATAAGTAGATGGATGTGTCACCTCCAGGACATCTCCCCTCCCGTTTAGAAAAATGTCTAGGTCGAATCCAAATTTCATGTACGTCACGTAAATATATATATCAAATTTTTAGCACAAATACTTATCTCTAACGAACCGTTTAAAATCAATAAAATCATCAAAATCTAGAAGTTTTTTGGTTCATTGAACAAGAGCTCTATATAAAACCACTTTAAAAACTAGTGTCACATCCAGGACAGAACATGTATAATATGCAGTCACTTCAATGTTTAACATCAATTTTTTATTTTTAAACTTTTTATATAATTGGAAAAATTTGGGAAAATATTTATATATATAGAAAATAATATTACATACATATCCAAATGTATACAACTTTTTATACAAATTTTTTATACATGGAAAATTTATATTATTATTATTACATTTATTTTAAAGAGAATTTTGATACAGGTTAATGTCAATATTCATGGGATTCTTTATCAACAGCAACTAAACAATGAGAATATACTGGAATATAACCATGATACAACTTTCCTATGGGATAAATATCCAAACTTAAAAATCTCCCTAAACTAAAAATCCCTAGAAAACCTTTCACAACTTAAAATATTCATAGAAAAGTTTTCCCAACTAATTTCTAGACATTTCTAATGCTTATTTTTAGCATTATTTTTAACAGTAATAATTGCTCCTTTAGATTTCAACTCAGGTGTAGAAATAAAACCAGACAAGCGACTAATCGGAGAGTATTTAGTAAGAATAAAATCAATCTCTAAAATTTGACAAATCTCCAACAACTACCTAAACCTATAAATGACTTAAATCGATCTTTAACAAGTCACAAAGATTTCCTGAATGTTGAATACCAATCTCTATAAACAGTAAAATGTTTTCATTAAATTGAATCTTGACATGGCCATTTTTTGTATAAATCGAGAATCATTTTAAACATTTCATGCAAATCAAGAAAATTTTAATTACCTTTCTCGCGTCTGCAGCTGTCCTTGCGGTACCGCATTCACTTTCGATGGTTGAAAGAAAATTTAATGAAACTTGGATAATATTCAAGTTGAAATTCGGTTGAAAGTACGATCTAGTTACTGATAATATGCAAATTTAATTGAACAACATGAAACACATCCAACATCATAATGCAGTATATAAGCTGGGCAAATATTCACTCTCGAAATGAATCAGTTCGTCGATCTGTCAAATGTTGAGTTGAAACAGTTTTATCTTTCTCCCAAACTGATTCAAAGAGATTTAACAAAGTCCCATGTCATTGATTTCAAAAATGTTTACACTTTAATGTCAAGTTTTGATTGGAGAACCGAGGGGTATGTGACAGCCACAAAGGACCAGATATTCAGTTGATAACCTTTGTGAATCTACTATATAAATTAGGGACAATGTGGATCTTGTTGGGCATTTTCAACGACTGAATCATTGGAAGGTCAAAACCAAAGTAAGACTGATAATTTATTCAGTTTTTCTGAGGAACAATTGGCTGATTGTAGTCAGGCATACGGTAATTTTTGTTGTGAGGGTGGTCTGATGGACTTTGGTTTCCAATATGTTATGATTAATAGAATTGAAGCTGAGGATGATTATCCATATTCCGGCATCTTGAGTTTCATAGGATAATAATTGCCGATGTAATGGACTCAAAGCAGTCTGGGAATGTATGGAATACAATGACATCGAATCAGGAAATGAACAAGATCTTGTAATTGCCATAGCGACAGGTTGACCGATTTCAACTGCAATTGATGCCAGTAATCTGAGCTTTCAGGTGCACCAGTAAAACTATAATTCTGCGCAACTGCAAGTGTACTTGACATATGTTTAGAGACGGAGTTTATGATGAACCCGGATGCGTATCGGATAACCTAGACCATGGAGTACTTGTAATACGGTATGGAAATGAGTATGGCAATGACTATTGGTTTGTCATGAAAAGGTTATTTTTATATTTGGATAAGTTAGGATGTCATTAAGCTTTATTTGATTTAGTTGGAGAACACGTGGGGGATAAACGGTCACATAAAAATGTCAAAGGATAAAGGCCATCAGTGTGGCGTGACCACCGCAGCCAGCTTTCCAATGTTGATGGATGAATGCACTTGTGACACAAGGTCATTTAGTGACGGTTTGAAATGTGATTTTGAATAAATAAATAATTATATTATTATCGGTCACTAAATGAGATGACAACAATAATTATAAAGATTTAGTATAAATATCCATAATAATATCAAGGAAACATATTTGAGTAAAGAATATTGTTATTAGTATCAAAACTATTTCAGTTAAGATTAAAGCGATTCTAGTCATATTTTGTAAATGTTCAGTTCAATAGTATAAATATTTTATTCAATAGTATAATTTAAATTGATTAAATATTTAAATTTTCATATTAATGTTTTGATTTATATTCATAATAATATTAATATGAAAATATTGAATTAAATAAAAGATCAAAGGTGAAATCAAAAGATAGAAATAGATGTTGCAGACCATCAAGGTAGGTAAACATGGTGTCTTGCTAATCAATAAAACTTCCGAGATATTTCGTTATAGAAGTTTCTATAGAAGTTTTTATATAGTATTTGACATTTAATTGATTGACATTTTGTTTAAAATAAAAAGCGTTTTTTTTGGAATTTATTTCAAATTTTTATAGATCATCAAAGATTTTATTTTTCCAACTCTAAAGTAGCCCATATAATAAAATCTAATATGTTTCGTTGAAAACCATCTGATGCGTGGAATTATTTCAAAAATCTGGATAATAATAAGGAAGCAGAATGCTCTAAATGTTCTAAAATTCTAGTTGCAAAGGACCAACTACCACTCCGTTAATTAACCATATAAAAATGCATGGCAATGTAATTGTTACAAAGAATCTTGAATAAGTTTTATCGATAAAACCTAAAATCGAAAATAGCACAATTTTAGATTTTAATAAACCAACAAAACCAAATTCTCTTGGTGCAATATTATCTCGATGTGCTGCTAAAGATGGCATGTCAGTTCGCGCAATAAGAAAATCAGAAGCTCTCGAATAGCTCATTTACACTAATAAAAATTTTCTTATATTCAATTGCCTTCTATGGAGTTCTCCAATCTTTTATAACGGCTTTTTATAATTATTGAAAAAACTTCTATTTGAAAATACTTGTATTTTTTATCTTTAGAACAACAGAAGTAAAATTGATACGCTACAAACATTTAGTAAGAATTCAAGCGGTACAATTCATTCTTATGATCCTTGGTTCAGCGTCGGCTAGCCGATTGGTTGTCTCTTCGAAGATAGTTGGTGCGTCCCCATTGAAGGTGACGCCAAGCGTACGCGTGATCTCTGGGTTGCCGATGTCCTAATCGATCCAGTAGAGCTGGTTGCTTCAGCTGGTCCGGCAGAACTAATTTCGTTGGCGCTTCCATTTTCATCAACCTGTGATCGTCCAGTTTGAACGAGACCCCATAATCCAGAATTCAAATTTTTTTTGACGGATTTTTCAAAAAGTATTTTGGCGCAACCTATTAAAACATCAATTAAACCCTACCAAATATGAGAAAAAAGAGAGTTACATATAAAATAATAAACATAAAAATAAATCAAAATAATAACAAAATGCAACAAGATCCGCACGAAACAAACACAAACATAACATGAAAACCCAACAAATTCGACAAAGGTTGATAAATTAATAAAAGTTCATGAAAATGAAATTTAAATCAAAGAATTTGAATTAGAAATAATTCAATAAAAATTCTAAATAAAAAATTATTAAAATATATTAAAAAATAATAAAAATAAAGAATAGAATACACTAGAAAATAACAAGGTCGAATTTTGTTTTACTACATCAAAATTAACACGCGAGGTTAGGGACAGAAAATAGGTTTAAATACCGATGCATTTTCACATAAAATTTAACCAATTTTGAAAAATAGAATCTTAGTTATTTTAAACCTATTTTCAAGCCAATTCTTTTGAATTTTTAGGTGAGAAGTAGTTTTATTTGAAACTCTCTCTCCTCGTCACATCCTCGGAACCTCGGTAGAGCTCTGCTTGGATGTCGGCGTGGGGGGAGATGTATTTTTATGAAAAATTTTATTGGAATGGATTGTTATGGTAACTTTGTATTTTACTTTTAATATACATTAATAAATATTTATAATGTTTAAAATTGGTTTTCATGCATTTAATTAATTATTTTGTCGAAATTTTTCCGGCCCACAGCCAACACACATCGCAAGTTAATAAAATCAATATACAATGCAGACTCGTGTAAGCGCGTGGAATATCGCCAATGATCTGTGCCCGTGAAGACCCGGCGTGCGGAACGCAGGGGTTGGAACGTCAATATTATTCCATATAGAAGAAAAGAGAAATAAGGAAGAAGTCCTTCGGCTGCTTCCTCGTTTCTCATTTCTGTAAATTTGACTTAAATTATTTCTACACACGGCTCAAAATCATCACATCGAGTAGTCCAGTGGGCACTCATTAAATATAATATAAACACAATATGCGCCTAAGGCTTATTAAAGGGTAATGGTACGGGGAATAAATTAATACAAATTCGTTGATATAAATAAATTAATACGAAATCGTTGTTATGAAATAAAATAAAATCGTCGATAATAAGTTAATATGAAATCGTTGATAAATTAAATTCATTTAAACTGATAAATTCGATTGAACCCTAAATTTGTAGATTTATAATCAGTATTAACTACATAGTTTCAAACCCCTAGTAACGTAAAACAGTAAATCAAGTCCGACACAATGCCGCTATGTTATCAAATGATTATTTTTTCTCATAAATTGTTAATTAATATGGACTTAAAAAGGAAATCATAAATTGATTAAATAATTGAGGGAAAACCCGATTAATACCTAATTATAATAATTGAACCCAACTCACCCATTAATTCCCGTACAATAGCCTAGCTCTAAGTCAAAGTACGTTCCCCAGCATGACGAGTAAACGCATTTTTCTGAAAAATCTCATAGGATAATGGAATTTGATTAAACATAATCGTAGAAATAAAATGAACATCAGTGGGTTCAGTTAAGTCGAGAAAAGTGATAAAACAAAATTTATTCCATTAAACGTATCAAAATAATCATTCCAAAATTCGCGCAAGATGAACTCCCGAACTCCTATAACTGCAATAAAATTGTGCGAAAATAAATCAAAGTACTAACCATTTACAGAATATGTGACACTGATACAACTAGGAAAAATAATTTCCATTTACCTGAATAGCATAAATGCGAATAGTTTCTAAAAACCACTCTCGGCAGGCCAAACGGAGATTTACCACATCGTCTTAAAAGAACTATTAACGTTAAGAAAATAGATAGATAGAACAAAGAACTTACCAAAGTATGTAAACGTGATAAAATTTCGAATTATCGATAATCGCCGAAAATCAATAGCTACCAAGTTTTGAATAGTCGATCATTGACCATTGAACCCCACGATAATCATATTTACTGATTCCGACTTCCGGCAGGATATACAACGCACCTACAAATAGTATCAATAAAATAAACAATTATAATCGCGACAATCAATTGACAATTACTAATCTAAATATTTCTAGCATCCTGAGAATTCTCTGAGGTAAATCGATTGTTCTTATTGGAGAGTTTATAATAATGGAATTTTCGCTAAAATCGGACGAGGTAACGAGGAAATCGGGAATGTCCTCGGGAGGAGAAGGGTCGGGGGAATTGGCCCCTGCAACTATTGGTAATTTATTTCGAATTTTATGTCATTTATTTTCTTACCTTAATACTATTAAATGGTTTTAACTTTATTTGTAATGTATAATATTAGTATTATTAAAGGGTTTTAATCATAATGTATAATACCAATATCATTAAATGATTTGACTTATAAGGGTTAATGTTAATATTATCAAATGGTTTTAATTATAATACATAACACTGATATCATTGAATGACTTTACTTATAAGGTATAATATTAATATTATTAAATAGTTTTAATTATAATATATAACCCCAACATCATGGAATGATTTTATCTACAATGTATAATATTAATATCATTAAATGGTTTATAAGATATAGTATTTGGCCTATTTCACGTAATTAGTTAACTCCCCGAAACCACAGTTAGTAAATAACAAAACAATGTCCCCTTAGCCGGAAACAATTTTCTTTTTGAGTCGTTAGCAGAGTAGAAAGCAAAGAACTACCGACCCCACGTCCCAACTAAAGTTCGAACCTATTTGATCTTCATAGTAACTCCAGTTTTTGAGATGAGGGCAGTAAAGACGGGGAGGGAGATAGGAATTTTTGACCAACGATCCCCACAAAACTTGTGAAGGAGCTTAAGCTTAAATTTGAGGTTCCCACTCGATACATCATAATTTGGTACGTAGACGGATGACAGTAAAGGGCGATTTTAGCAAATACCATATTGTAATGAAATTTTTGTTGGAAGTAAGAATCTGCTGACCAATATTCGACACCAGAGTACAACAACGGAGTAATAAACATGACGATTTTAAAAAAGGCGTTCTCATAAGCGGATGCCCCCATTGATGATATTTACTTTTAGCCATCAACTCCACAATTTCCCTAGCAAGATCGCTGGAGATGGGCTTGGGCTCAATACCGGCAAGAAAAATGTCCCGATTTCCTTCCGTCGAAATTCCTCGACCGGGATAATCTGGGAATGGGGAGGTCCACCCAATGGAGCCCGGCGGAAGAAATCTATCAGCAGGCCCGGCAGCAATTGGAGGACTTGGTGTCGCAACAACGTGACATGAATTCGCAGGTGACCCGAACTCGCCAGCATCTGGCGAACGTAGAAGAAGGTTTGCTGGCGGGTCGAATCACCGACTCCTACTGGCACCCCCACCAGATCTCCCCGGATCAGACCCCACCGAACAATGCGGTCCGGACCCGCAACACTAGAAGACTAACAATGGCAATCTCAAGCTACACACCCGAAGAGTGGGTGGCGAGCCGATTCCCCTAACGAAGATCCATTTTTTCTTGATTTGTGACTTCATTTTACTATTTGTTTATAAACAATTAAAAATTAAATTAGTAACTTGTGATTTTGTGTTATTCGTTTATCAATATTTAAGATAAAAATTTGTAAATTGTCGTTAGTTGTTTTCTACCCGATGAAATTTTTTCTTATTATACGAATTTTGTTTAAAGTAACGCTAATATGGCGCGATCGCACCCTTATCATGAATCACCATACTTAACTTTGTTTGTATTAGCCGTGGAATCTACTCGATTATTGCAACAGGAACTATCCCGAGCCCAGCAGAACAACCAATCACTCTACGGACAAATCATCCAACTCACCAAGGAGGTGCAGCAAGTAAAATCTACCCAGCCAGGCTAAGGTCTATCTACCAACGCCTAACAGCTGCTCAAAGGGGCTGGGCAGAGGAGCGTCAGTTGAACCAGAGTCTCCGGACACAAATCCAAGGGCTGGAAGTCGCCCTGGCTGCAAGCCGGGAGGGGCAAGCGGTAACTTACCCGCTTATCTTCGCCCCATCCCAGTTGCCCTACCAGAGTCAGACCCACAATCCCACACCGGCCAAAAATTCTCTAACCGTCCCATCCAGCAGTCACCGACCGGGACGCAAAGAACGTGCCAGCCGCAGAGCCGCACGGCTACTGGACAAAGCGATTTAAATAACTGACCTGATATATTAACTATTATTTTTTTAAATAGAAATTGTAATTGTGATACAATCTAAAATAGAATGTTCTCGATATAATTATAAATGGAATGGTCGTCGGAAAGTCGTGAATACTCTCATTGTGTCGTCGAAAATAGGGTTGCCCTCCTACGGGTCAGTATGGATCTTGAATTTCCACACAAGGGACAGGATAAAGCGAGCAAAGGTCTTCTAACGACAGCTCGTTGAACCCGAGGGTTGTCCGAGCAATTACAGTATTAGTAATGATGCTCAATTTTTGCGGACAATCCACCCACTCGAACACATTTTCAACGTTGCCTAGCAACGGGTGCCGAGTGGTAGGTGAAGTTATATTTGTATGGCGTTACCGGGGCAACAATAGGATGTTTTAAACAAACAGCGGAACCCAGTAACCCCCCAGTAATTTTTACTGTGGTTCTGCTGATTCATCCACATCTGGTAGAAAAAATCTAACAAAAGATTTTAATTTTTTAGATGCTTTCAAAAAAAAGAACAAATCAATTAAATAATTTAAACAATAAGTCCTGCCTCAACAGCAACTGAGAGAGTTCTCTACAGCTGGTATTATCATATCAAAACTAAGAAGCAGTCTGAAATATAAAAATTTAAAGGCAATATTATTTTTAAAATTTATATTTAATAAAAAGAATCTCAAATAAAATATTGAATTTGTAATAATAAATTTTACATATTTCTATGTTCTGTTGGGCCAGAACACAAACGACCTTGTAAATGTTTAAAATTAATCGGTAACACACATGCAAATACAACATGTAGATTTAAATTCAAACCTATTAAAACACCAATTAACCCTACCAAAATACGAGGAAGAAAACAATTAAATATAAAATTATAAACACAAAAATAAATTAAAATAATAACAAAATGCAATAAGATCCGCACGAAGTAAATATAAATATAACACGAAAACCCAACGATTTTGACCGAAATTTGGCAATTTGTTAAAAGATGAGAAATTTCATGAAAATGAAATAAAAATCAAATAATTGAATTAGTAATAATTCAATTTAGAATTCAAAAAGAAAATTGTCAAATAAAATCTCAGAATAATAAAATTAAAGATTCGAATATACCAGAAAATTCCAAGGTCAAAATTTTGTTTTACTAAATCAAAAAGAATACGCAAGGTTAGGGTCGTACAATAGGTATATATACCGATTCTTTTTTACACAATTTTTACTTGTAAAACAGTTTTCGAAACCAACAGTATTTTCACGATGTAAGTGAGAGTTTTTTTTTGAAAACTCTGTCCACGTCGCATCCTCGCAATCTCAATGGAGTTCTGCTTGGGTGTCGGCGTGTGGGAGAGTAGTATAACTATGATTTTTCTATTTGATGAATGTATTGGGTAATTTATATTATTATTTTAATAAATATTTAATGCATAAAAACTTTGTTTTATTTTGTCGAAATTTTTCCGGCCCACAGCCAAAACACATTACATGTTATTAAAATCTAACATATTACTCGAACTCGTATAAGTGCGTGGAATATCGCCAATGATTCGTGCCCGTGAAGGCTCCGGCGTGCGGAAAGCAGGGGTCTGAACGTCAATATAATTCCGTATAGAGAAAGAGGGGAAAAGGAAATATCCTTTTGGTTGTTTCCTCTTCGCCCAATTTCTATCAACTCGACCTAAAATGATATTCACATACGGCTTAAAATCACCACACGAATAGTCCAGTGGGCACTCATTAATTATAACGTAAACACAATGCGCCTAAGGCCAAGTAAAAGGGATGGTGACGGAAAAAAATTAAAAGTAAAATCGTTGTTGTAACCTTCAGTTACTACGTCTTAAATAAAAGTTAAAAATAAAATTCATAGAAGAACTGAAATTAGTAAAAATCCCTAGAGAATTTAATGTAAAACCTGACTCCGCACGGTTAAAAAGTTTTAGTGTAACAAATTTTCGATTTTAAATTCGCATACCAATAGTTCTAAATTGGATAAGATCCCCAGTAAAATAAACCATTACTAAAGCGTAATACATCCAAATGTAACTTACTTATAGATATAATTTAGAGATTTCTAAATAAATAAATTATTCCTAAAAGCATAATAAATCCAAAGTAATTTGATCACGAATATCACAAGTAACGAGAAAAGTATAGTTGAATTGATAACAACGGCATCTATCCAAATACAATACATAGGAAATCAAAGTAATTCCAAACATAATGAATAAATATTCCCAATAGATGAGTAGCGAAGCCCCACAAGTCAGATAGCCCCAAAAGGTACAACCAAGTAGATTTAGGAAAGACACCAACAACGATAACCATCGAAAGGTGGAGGTACTTGCCACTTGGAACAAAAATTTCGAATATCTAATCAATGACAATCATGCTTTATAAACTTTTAAGATTACCTGATTACAAGAACCTAACGCTACGATTTCGACTCGGTTTGACAATTGTGCGTAAAGTTTAATGCGCCTACGTCATCAAGAATCATCTCTCCGGATAATCGATTGTTATGAACGATTCGGTGAATATCAACTAAACATTTAACAACAACTAACCGGTAAGGTCAAGTCGACGTCAGAGTCTCTCCTAATGGAAAAGAAATTAAGTTTAACTTAACATAATTACACACTCACGTAAAATATTACCCAATCTTGTCTCGCCCAAAATATCGTTAGCCAGTGAATCGAAAGATGCGACCGTATCTGTGTAACTCCATTACTATCACCCCGATGATCTGAATCCATGAGAAGTTAATCAACTGAAAGGCTACCCATTAATTTAGATAGGTAATTAGTCGGAAATAAATAAAATCGATTACCTCCAGAATATTGAATCCTTACACACCGATACGAACTAAATTACGCGAGGACAATAATATATTAAAGAAAACTCTGTTACCGACCAATACCAGGGTGTGCCTCTAGAGTTACAGTCTTCCTTCTACACACACCGAGCATAGCGTGAACGTTGACCTTTCCGTGTACAATTAATAAGTATTACACACCACAACTAGGCGATAGTAGAGTGTGTCAACGAATGCACTGGCAGACACACACACCTAGACAACAAATCCATCTGAACGACTGATGAAATCCCTCAACAGTAGGTATCCATCTCCGCCGGATTCTATAAGAAGTTCAGGTATTATCAACTCGATCATTAATTTCAACAATTTTTGAGAAATGCATCAACCACAAGAATTTAACAATAAAGATACCACGACCAGGGCGTCAAGCGAGGAAGTAACTCGGGATCTCGACTCACAGATTTGGGGTAAGTTTTTATTGCGGGAATTCCCGACATTTTAATAACTTTACAAGTTTTTTTTGTGTTTTTAGTAAATAACTTTAAGGTCTATTTTAGTAATTACACGAGTTTTTGATTCCAATAGATACGTTTAAAGTTCATTCTAATAATTATACTAATTACTTATGATTTTAATAAATATTTTTGGTTCCAAATTTCACATATTGAATTCAACAACCATTTTAGGAAATTTTAATTTTTAGAAATTGATTTTAATAAGGATAATAATGAACTTTCAACTATAATAGAAAATATTCCAATTTACCTTAGTTAGGCCTAGACAATACCGGGTTATACAGAAGCCAACTTTAACATGGATAAGGTACAGTGATTTGAAAATAATCTTTATCCAAAAATATACAGGTTTGAATATTGATATGAAAAATATGTTTTTTTGCAAAGCATGAAAAGTTTAATCAACATTAAATACAAATCCGAAATATGCAAATTGAAGGCCGTTTTTTTTCTTTTCCCATTTTTTCTTACATTTCTTCAGTAATTGTTCGCATATACACTCATTTTTCTTTTGGTTTGTTTTGAAACCTTAAAAGTTAACTCTTACATTTGTATTTAGGCTTCATAAAGTTATTACGATATTATACAAGCTATTTGGTGTTAATATTCACCGTCACTATTTTATTCATACTTTATTTTAATGTATTTGAAAATAAGATAATAATTTGTTCATGTCAGGTTATTTTATAATGATTTTTTATTCATTTCATGATTAATTAACATTATTTTAACGCTTTAGATTTTCGCCATTTATGATTGCTAGGTTGCCGAATGCGTTTAACTTTATTACTAGTAAATTAAAAATTATTTTTTTTAATAGAAATAAATATTTAACCAAATGTTAACAAAACAAAATGTTAAACGCGAAACGCCAAGATTCATTGTCAGTTGACTTGATTTATTTTTTCGTTTTGGTACCGCGTAGAAGTGTTGATAGTTTATTATTAGACATTTTACAATGTAATTCGTGAAATATGTTTTATCACACCTAGGTGAGTTTGTGCGTCATTTATTTTATAAAATTATGGAGTTTTATTTTCATATAGTGAACGTTATTAATAGAAAGTCGGTCCTATGCTAGGAATTTAAAAATTTTCTTAAGAAGGATGACAATGATTTTCGATATCATTTTTAAGAACCATAATAGGAATTTTGATGTTTCTTTTGTAATTAAATTCTTTAAAAAAATGATGACAAACCTTTTGATCACGACTCTGTTCAGCAGAATCAGGATCCATTGTGCGAATCCCCACACAGGTCGCGGATCGATGGCGACAGACCATGTGAGAGGCAGGCTTCGCTGTGGCAAGAACGAGAGATTCCCAAGCAGAGACTCTACGAAGAGGGAGTGGCATTGGTCTACAATTCCCTGAAATGGAGCGAGCTTCAGAGCGATCGCCGGCCCAGGAAATCCTCGAGCATGCAAGGTTTTTCCTCGCCCGCCTTGAAGAACAACAATATCGGATCGACTTGCAGGTAGTTAGAGCCAGAATGTATCTAAAAAACGTAGAAAATAGCCCGAATGCCGCCGTAGCCCAAAGGGCCTTTTCTAATCGCAGGAGGAGGACTGAGAGGCGATCTTCATATATCGAGAGTGCCCTCATGAGTAGCCGGCCTGCGGAGAGCGTGATGAGGGGAACCACCGAACCCCGCATTTTCAATGATGATCCGGTTACGTTGACAAAAAGCAAAAACTAAATTTTTAAATAAATAATTAGCTGGCATCCAATTTTTCTTTTATCTTTCCTTTCATTTTTTTTTGAGTTGTTTTATAATATTAACACTTGTTTGATAATTAAATAACATGAGATTGGTAAACCAAAGTTAATTCCATTGTTTATAGATATGGAATCTCTGAAAATCTTGCAGAAAGAATTAGAACATGCACGAAAAATCAATATGAATTTATACGAACAGATCATCCAGCTGTCAGCGGAAATTCAACAAACGAAAGCCGCCTGGATGGAACCGATAAAAGCCAAGGAGCTTTATCAAAGGCTTACTGCAGCACAAAATGGCTGGACGGACGAGAGGCAACTAAATCAAAGCCTGAGAACACAAGTAAGGGAATTAGAAGTGGAATTGTCAGCCTGTAAAGAGAGGGCGGCAGTGACATATCCCCTCGTCTTTGCCCCTGCCCAACTGGCCTACCGAGAGGCAACCACAGGACCAAAAGTTTCAACACAAGCTAGCGGCTATCGACCCGGACGTAAGGAGCGAGCTAAGAGTCGAGCCGCTCGAATATCGAACAACCTGTAATTAACATTTCGAAATGTGTCGTGTCTCTTACGAAATATATATTTGTTATTTGTTATCGAAATATTATTAAGGGATTTGATAAGTTTTCAATCGTAGAAAGTAACATGAGGACAAGAAATGTGTGATCGAGAAGTATATGGGAATTTTGGATGAGAATAATAGTATTAATAATATAAGTGGACCTAAAACATCAAAAGCGAGCGCAGGTCTTCTGTCGACAGAAATCGTTTGGTCAATTACAGCATTAGTAATAACGCTCACTTTTTGCGGACGGTTTACCCACTAGAACACAGTTCCAACGTGGCCTCGCAACGGGTGCCGAGTGGTAAACGAAAGATATTTGTATGGGGTTGCCTGGGTAACAACCATATAGTTCAAAATATTAACACCCAGAAACCCACCAGTTCTTATTTTATTGTCTTTGCTATTAGTTATGTTTTTATTGACTTTATTGGTTCCACGTTTTTGCTATTACATATACAAACAAAATAATTTGAATAATATCGGAATATTCAAAAAAACTATTCGATATTCGGATAGTAAAAATCCTCGAATAATTGAATGCACTATTTAGAAATTCTAAACGGTTTTCATTAAATAGAATAATTGGCCTTGTACCATGATACATGTTTAGATATCTGCCTGGATAATTTTATCCACGATTTATCAAGTCATGCATTATAATTGCCATGTATTTGGTTTTAAGGTTTCCAAAAATATTCTCAAAACTTTCTATTAGAATAGAAGTAAAATCCTCAAGCAATAATAGAAACTCAAAATATCCGATATTATTTACCTTGTATGTAAAATGTTTATAAATCCATTTACATATATTTGTGCTGATCTTGATGAATTTTTTCTAAGTTTTTGTAAGATATGAATTCTGTATTTTGACTGGCTATAACATAAGGTGAACATCACTTCATGACGTAAATGTTTTATAGTTTTATTTTTTTATATTTTAAGAAATGGAAATGACCCAATTCAACTTACTGTGGGGTTTATGGTGTTGTCGATGTCCTTGACCCCATATGAAAATTATAATCTTGCCCCCAATGGTTACCCGTTGCCAAGAAACGTTGGTAATGTAACCACTGGTTATAAGATCGCCAAAGGTGAGCGCCACATAGGAAATGCTAAGGCCCGATCCTATAGCGGGTTCAACGCACCACCGATAGAAGGTATATGTGCGATTTCCTATTCCTGGTCTCCTTCGCTTACAAATACGGTCAGTCGTTCCTCTCTCTCTCTGATTGAATTTTGATTATCTTGCATAACTTATTTAGTCATGATTAATAAGTTTAACAAACGTTTAAACAAATCAACAAAACATTTATTTAATATCACAATTTTCAGTTTGACTGTCCCGATGATCTCATTAATCGGCGCCTCGCTCGTTTGAATTTTCTTGGACGACGTTGGGGAGGTTTTATGGCCGGTTTGGTGACGTTGGTGACGTCGCGATAATCCAGCTGGGCCGGTGCGAAGACTAGGGGGTACGTGACGGCTTGGCTCTCTTGGCAAGCTCCCAGCGCCACTTCTAGTCCTCGTATCTGTGTCTTCAAGACCTGAGTAATTTGGTTCTCTTCCGCCCAACCACGTTGAGCGGCGGTCACTCGTTGATAAAGAACTTATGCCTTTGCCGGCTCTATCCACGTTGATTTGACATGATGGACTTCTCGAGTCAGCTCCAACATCTGTCGGTGAAGGTCCGCATTTTCATTTCGTGCATTTTTCAGGGCCTTGTTTAAGATCGTACCGGTGTCCATTTCTACAAGAAAATTTAAATTATGAATGTCTCAGTTTCTGAAATGAATATGTTTATAAGTACAACGTTTCGAGACGCGTTAATTTTAGAGTCGTAAAACAGTTTTGCTGATGTGAGTATTTTTATGGAAAAATTATGAATAAATGAAATCAATGAAACTAGCATTATTATATTTAAATCCACCACAGCGTAAATTAATAGTGTTGAAAATCAGTTATATCTCGAAGGAGAAGGTCGGTCTCTTTTGTTCCGTCTCGATGACCAGCGGGTATAGGTATGATCCCACTCTGGTCTTTGGGTTTCATATCCTACTCGCCTTGTCTCTGAAAGGATCTGCTTCGGCACTGTACCGTCATTTGCGGAATTGGCTGATTTACTCGCGGATCATCGAGCTCGAATGAGATGCCATATGAAGGGGCATACCCATCCGTGCTCGGAATTAAGCCAGCCGCAATATCCTTGTTGATCTGGTTGAGATGTCGACGGGCCCGATTCACTTCTTGATTAGTTTTCTTCTGGTGAGCTTCGAGTCGGGCTAGGATGTCTTCAGCCTGTCCTCGAAGTTCACGAGCCGGGTTTCGCCCAGGCTCCCGCTTGATGGCTATATATGGTCGTTCAGCGTCCTCCATTTCGTCCTGCCTCTCATATCTGGATTTTCTCACTGGGGAGATAGAATACCCCTCATCCCACATCGCCTGTCGACATTTCGCGGTGGAGTGGGATGGAAACCTCATCGTCACGCGAGATTCATCCACCCAGGAATCTAATTGTATGGATAACATAAATTTCATAAATAATCGAATAAATTGAATCGTTTACAGAAGAATTAATATATGTGCTAATTGAATTAGTTAAATTTAAAATCCATCTACAGAGTAAGCTTATTAAACTACGAATTGATGTCTACACAGCCTGGATTAATTAACCTATAGTGGGTTTATCTAAAAGGGTAGTAAAATATGAATTAATACATAATTGTCATAAATTAATTTAAATTATAAGAAATAAGTGGAATAGGCATTATTAAAAATACAGATGAATCTCTATGTAATGTAAACTAAATTCAAGATTCTATCGAGTTAATATTCTAGTCTAAGTTTGCGACAGGGCGGTTTGGGTTGTTTCTCGTTCGTGATCCACTCGGAAGCCTTAACAGATTTAGTTTGTTTCTAGCAACTATCGCAATGATGAGTATCACAAGTAATGGGTAGTTATTCGACCTTCATTGATGAGACTTCATGTCCTTTGTAGTAAAATTAACAGAGTGGCTTTCTCGCTCCAAGGAATTTACTTGAAAATATAGCTGGGTCTCGATGCATTTAACTGTAGGTTTGGATAATCGGTCCTTCAACTGAATAACGTTTGGGTATTCATCATGCCCTTTCGACGTGGCAAATGTAAACATGGCATCATTTTAGTCATTTCTACCTTGGGTATTTGGCCAGTTATTATTTTTCTCATACAAAGTAGTTAACATATCGTCTACTAAACAACCTCCGGGCTAGCGACTTGTTAATTTGGAGTTTTATGTAGGTTTCTCATTTCATATTCCATAACATTAAATTCATCATCAGGGAAATTTGGCATTTAGCATTTATTCGATAACAAGCGGAATAGCAAAAAATCTTTTGGTCTTCTAGAGCATGTACGATGTCTTTTTATCAGCGATATTTGGTCAACGTTTCTTCACAGAGTCAGCGGATCAGGGCATAAATGTTTATAAATCAAAATTAGTTAGTTAAAAAATAAATGTCTACCTCCTTGTGCGCCGATTCTTTGCTCCATTGTAATTTCATTCGTATCCGGGTAGCGTGAGTGGTTATTCTTAGACCGTGGATTGTTCTGTGAATAATTATTCATGTTGCCTATGACTGAGAATTTTCTGACTGATCGTCTATTTATATCATATATCTTACTTCTATCGGGTATGTGTGTCGTTCAATTCTTTCTTCCCACTACCTGCCTGCATGTGCATGAATACTATATATTTGTGTACCTCACATGCTACTGCGGAAATCGACTTGCGCCAGCTGTCTCCTGCCACGTGGACATTCTCTACCTCGTCAATTGATTTTTGGTGAAATTCTCGTGCACTTTGCCACGTCTACAGGTCAATCGTGGTTGTCTGGGATTTATTTTATTTGATTTTCAATTTATCAGTTGATCCAATATTAAATTTTCTATTAATTTTTTCGACGTATTATGTTTAAGTTTCGGGTTAATTTAGTATTATTTTATCGATTTAAATTTAAGTCGCATTTAATATTTAGCTCACAATCTTACCGAATTTGTTGACCTTCATCGCCTCACCACGATATTTGTCCGTTTATTTTCCACTGAATAAAGTTAATGCCGGCTATTATTCCGGCGCTTGAATATTTCCTTATAGTGTTATACTACTGGGTCCTTATTCGAACAGATTGATGGGATTCAAATATAACTCTTCCAATTTATTCCCTGGTTTGGTGGATTTGGAGTCAGCTCGACCTTGTTTTAATGAATCAAGAAAATCCTTCGAGTTTATGTGTTGTCTACAGTCTTGTGGTACCATCATTGATGATTAGATGTGATTTCGTTTTGTTCTGGTACAAATTTCAACTTGCGTTATGTTATTCCTTCTTACTAATTGGAATTGTGTTAAATTTTTATTTGGGAAATTTTGTCTTTAAATGATGATGTATGTGCGCTTAAGTTGGTTTATTATGGATTTGGGTTGATCATACGTATTGAGTTAATTTATTAATTAATGGAACGAACAAATATTTGAGTTACGGGAATTTAAAATTACTAATTTGCTGGTTATTTAATAATAATAAATCCTATTTATTGATGCTATCTGTACGTTCTTTGATTAATGCTGCCGAATTGGCGTTAAATAAATTAAACTCTATTCTGCCTGATTTGCTAGCTCGCAGTTAATTTTAGTCGTGGTTCCGGTTCATGTTAATTAAATTTTAGTCCTAATTACTTATTATCGTCATTATAAATTTTTGATTCGAGATATTTAGAACATACTAACGATTTCCGAATTTTTACTTTCCCACTCCTTTCCCTTCAATTTGATCCTAGGATAATTATGTTTATATTAAGATTTTAAAAGTGCTCACCGAGCTACTCAATGTTCATGATTTTGGCCGATATGTGAAATTAAAATTTTAGGTCGAATTTATAGGAAAATGGGCGGTGGAGGTGCAGCCAAAAGACTACTTCCCCTCCTCCCAATTTCCCCTATAATGGTTATGATTTGACGATTGGGCTCTGCGTTATTCACGCCGGAACCTTCACGAGCACAGGCTATTGGCAGATAAACTGCTCTTACACAGTCTGAATTGTATGTATATTTTAATAACTTGCGGTGTCTGAGCGGCTGTGGGCCGGAAAAATTTCGACAAAGAGTTGTTTGATCAAATATTTATTTTTATAATCGTCATGACACATATTTGTAACTGCATTCATCATCGCATAAAAATCTTTCCCCACGCCGACACTCCAAACAGAGCTCACACGAGGTTGTTTGGGTGCGACGTGGAGAAAGTCATTGACCATTTCATTACTCACATCAAAATTGCTTCAAAACTGATTAAACTGATTAAGACTGATTTCAGGTTAAAAACCTGATTTTTGTTAAAAACCGATTAAAATTATGTGAAAACGAATCGGTATATAATTACAATTTTGTGATTTATTTGCGCCCTTCAACCACCGAATAAATTTGATTACCTTAAGGTAGGTTATCCAATGGATAATCATCTTTTTTGATAGATAACTTTTGACTTTACTTGGGTTTAGATTCTTTTACTGACCTGACTAGGCTACTCGTCTGCTTCGACCACTGGCCATTTCGTGTTTTTCGCTTTTCCTTTTATACTCCTGCTCAGACTGTTTTCAGACAATTGTCAACAACATTTGCTACATTATTAAATTATTAAAAATAATTACATCCCACAGACCACCTTAGCCGACATTTGTCAACAACGTTTGTTAGATTACTAAATTACAAATTAGGAAATAATTATCTTCCAATAGATCAGTCGCGCCAATTAAATATTGTTTAGGCCAATTTAAGCTTTTATATTATTTCGTCTACACGCTGGGTTTTTCTCATCTCTCAGGTTTCCCATTGCCTCGGAATTTCCATTGACTCGGGCTTCCCATTGCCTCGGAATTCCCATTGACTCGGGCTTCCCATTAGTAATTAATTTTTTAATTAATTTGTTTTTTGTCTTATTTTCTGGGGACCCCTCACTAAGTTTTTATTATTATTTTTGGACTCGCCTCTGGATTTGGTGTTCAATCATATCAATTTCACCCGATCAATATTAATTTCGGATTTATGTAAATTTTTTAATTAATGTTGCACTTTTACCATTTGGTGTTTTATTGATTTTACTATGCTTTTTCGTAATACCTCAACAAATTAAACAATATCATTTTCTCCATAGTACCAGTGAGGTTATCTTAATTATTTTAATAATTACACAAGTTTTAATTTCTTGGGTCTTAGCTCACTCTGGGTTTTCTTCATCGATCGACTTTACCTTTAGCTCGGACTTTCTATTAGCTCTTGCTTTCTATTAGTCAATTAATTAATTTGTATTTTCGTTATACCTTTTTCTAGGAACCCTTCACTAAACTTTTATTATTATTATTATTCCTGAACTCATCACATGATTTGGTGTTCAACCATACCCATTTCCCCTGATCAATATTAATTTTCAAATTTTATAAATTGTTTGTACTTTAATTATTTTTAAGGTTTTTTATTCTTTTTCGAGTTTCGTGTACTCATTTTATTTCCATGATTTTATAACAACCCCAACATTTCAACGATTTTTTGATCTTTTCAATACTCATCCACGTTTATCGAGCATGATATGTCTCCTGATTTGACTGTGATGTAATCCGGTCTTATAAAACTGCTTTCCATTCAAGTTCGGATTTTCATTTAATATTTCGGTAGTTAACGATCTCTTGACACTTGAATATTTATATGATACGTCAAGAGATAATAATTATTACGTCAATCATTCATTCATTTTACCAAGACTCCAGAGGCAATTTTATACTATTTTTCAACAGATTGTAATTCTTAATTGATTTCCATTTTAAAGAGTTTTATAATAATATTATATACCTAACATTATGCTAACTCAAAGTAACAAATATTATTATCGCGTTACGGCACGTTTAGTACTAGAATTACTAACATCTTAAAATGAAGGATTTCACATTTTTTGGTTTAAATTTGTCAAAATATTAAATGTAATGCTTTAAAATTTATGCTGATTACCAATTTTGCATCAAAGTAATTCAAAATTATTCCAATGATTTGCTTAACGTATACCTAATATACCAATCAACTCTGACAATTTCAGTGTTAAAGTAAAAGTTTTATAACATTCTATAAATTTAAATTTAAATTTATTAATTATCTATATTTATCAATTTTGAAATAATAATGGCATGTTTAGGAGGAGAAGCTCAAAAACGCGATGAATATTTTCTGAAAAAAATAACAAAAAAGAACAATGAAGTGAAAAATATCCACAGAATAATTTTAATTGGTACTGGAGAGTCGGGAAAATCAACTTTCGTTAAACAAATGAAACTGTTATCCTCAATCAACCAGACATTTCCCGATGTTTATCGGGCAAAATTTATCCCAGAAATACAGCGCAATCTCGTTCAAGCACTGACGGCCATTTTGCAATTTACGGATCAAATAAAGCTTGATTTCAAGCATCCCAACGCCCATTTGCACAGTGCAAAAAAGTAATTGTACGAAATTCGTGACCAAATTGATAAAAATCCCGATACTATTGAAAAGTATGCAAACAGTACTGAAATGGACGTGAGAAATAATTTTTATGATAATTGCAAGGGATTATGCAGAGATGCAAACATACTCGACACGTTTCAAAGATCTAATGAATACCAACTGATTGATAGTGCCCAATATTTCCTTGATAAAATAAACTTGATCCGTCAGCCCGATTATAAACCATCTGATGACGACGTTCTGCAGTGCCGAACAAAAACTCTTGGAATACATACAGAGATTATTAATTATAACAATGTCAATTTTGAATTAGTTGATGTTGGTGGGCAAAGAGACCAAAGGGCAAAATGGATAGAAGCATTAAGCGATGGGGTAACAGCGGGGATATTTTTAACGGATGTACACCGAACGAAGATATCTCGCATGTGACATAACGACAGAAAAACGACAAGTTATAAGCCAAACATGAGGGTACATTGGGTACGTAATTTACTCCAGAAACCGTGAATGCCCTCCACCAGCAGATACATCGCTTAACAGGATGTCGCGATGATCTCATTTTCTTAGAACCGGGCTCAGAGAATCATTATAAATGATCAGAGCGCCGGTAACAGCGGTGATATTTTTAACGGATGTATCTGCGTACGACATGGTTTTAGCTGAAGATCAAACTACAAATCGCTTAAGAGAATCAGTAAGCTTATTAGGATAGGTGTAGACCAAAAATCCCTTACGAGATAAATCAATCATCCTTTTTCTCAATAAGCAAGATAAGTTAGAAATGAAAGTTTGTAAAGGACGAACTCAAATCGAAACATATTTTCCAGAATTTAAACAAGAAAAATGTAAACATATTTTTGAATTAATTAAAGACTTAAAGGCTGCTCGTGGAAAACGAAGCAAAAAAAGAGAGTGATATTTGGGAGAAATAGTTTTCGTATTTTCTTCCACAAATGCAGGATCAGAAAAAAACCGGAAAATCCTGAAGATGCAACACGTCAACAGAGAGAGACTCAGATTATTAACGAGTATTCACAAATTCAGTCGCAAGTTTCTAAAGTTTTCAATGACGGCTCTGTGGACAAATGGCTAACGGATGGAGATGACGATGACATATTTTCGCACTTGATGAAGAATGACGAGTTTATCAGCTTTCATAAAAGAATAATGAATATAACCTTTTACCAAGTGGTTAGCATAACGTTCTTTATTGAAAACAAATTTCTGCACCAATGTGAACAGACAAGCAATCGACATATTTATCCTTATCCTACTACGGCCATTGATAAAAGAAATGTTGATCGAGTGTTTGAGTCTTGTAAAGATATCCTCCAAGGCAAACTTCTCACTGAGATTATGGCGTAAAGTCTCTGTTTTTTATTTATTTTTGTTTGATGTTTCCAAAGTTAAACCGTTGGTCATAATTAAATACATTTAACTGTATAAGTATTGCAATATTTATACTTTACATTTAGAAAGCAACTAATATTGTTTTTTTATTTAATAAGAAAAGATTCTTGCTCAAATACCTTACAAATGTCTGCGGCTTAATAAAAGTTGCGATAAATTGTAAAGGGATTTTAATTTAATTAAGTAGATATATTAAAACGTAATTATTTATTAAGCAAGTTTTATGAAAACTACTGCATGACCTTAAAAACCATCATATATTGTCAATTCTTTTTTGCGCAATTTCTCCACCTTCGGTCAAGAAAAGTACAGTTGGGCTATAAGCCATAATTTAAACAAATTGTGTAAATTAAAACAAAATATTTAATGTCTTTTGGAAATTATCAATATGGCTGTGTAACATGAGCACATACCGCAAGCAGAAAATAATATAAAGCATCAATTAAAACAAATTTAAAAAATAACATAATTAATTAAAAATGGTGGGTTTCTGGGTGTTGATATTTTGAAACTATATGGTTGTTACCCAGTGAGCCCCATACAAATATCTTTCGCTTACCACTCAAAACCCGTTGCTAAGCAACGTTGGAACTTTGTTCGAGTGGGTAGATCCTCCGCAAAAAGTGAGTGCTATTGCTAGTGCTATAATTAACCGAACGACCCGTGGGTCCAACGAGCTTCCAATAGAAGTCCTGTGCTCGATTTCGATTTTTAGGTCCCATTATTCTCCTAGCTCTTTCAAATGTCAAACTATACTCTCAAATCATTTATCATTACGTCTATTCCCATGGTCCTTCTTATCGTTGTCCGTGTTGATGATCTTTCTATGACCTGTAAGCCCTTTATTATGTTAAATATCCATACAGTATATCTTTTACCCTTATCCCTATTATAACTACAATGTTCCCTATTATTATTACTAGCATTATCATTGTTACTATTATATGTATTACCTTTATTAATTGTTACTACTATTACATTTATTATTATTCTTATTACTATAATTACCATTATATTTATTATTATTACTACTATTGTTATTACTAATATTATTGTTGTTGTTGTTATTATTATTATTATTATTACCATGATCATTATTATTATTAATATTATCCTCATTATTATCATCATTATTATCTTTAAGTTTTTTGTAGGGATCCGTCCTTATTCCTCAGCTTTATAAAAAAATTAGCCTTAATCCATCTTTATTTTACAATTTGGGACAAAGTATTTTCCTTGAGTCGAACATTTTTAGCAGCGTACCGCCCTTATTTTTACAGTTTTACGATAAATGTTTAATGATAAATGTCAATTCAACATAATTTATTTAATTCTTATATATTATTCAAAACATTATTTTTCATGATTTTATTCGTTCGGATTAATCTTTTTCCGATGGCTATTCATTTTAACTGTTGCAACTATTTTGCTATTTTCCCCGCTACCCTTTCCCTCTCTTTGTCCTTATGATCTATTTATGTTCATGTTATATTTGATGAGCGCCTACTGGACTACTCAGTGTTAGTGATTTTTAGCCGATTGTTGGTTAATATTTTATGTCGATTTTATAGGGAACGAGTGATGAAGGAGCAGCTAAAAGACTGCCCCTCCACCTTCTCATTTCCCCTATGGTGGATAGTATTGACGTTTAGGTCCTGCGTTATTCACGCCGCAACCTTCACGGGCACAGAATATTGGTGGATAAACCGCACTTACACAGCATGAATTGTTATGTCGATTTTTCTTTCTTGCGGTGATGTAGTGGCTGTGGGCCGAAAAAGGAAGGAATGAAAATTACCGTATCAATCGGGTAAAAGTCTCGAATGCATAAAACCATTTATTCATATAATTGTCGAAGTTCATAAATATACATATAGCATCATGATTCATTGTTCATAAATTAGGGCATAAATATATTTCATTGCTTCATCTTCGAACATTTGATTAATTGGTCAATAAATTCGCAAATCATCCACTCTCATAGCTCCCTATTGTCAGTGTACAGCAACTGAAAGTTATCGTGTTCAGGCAAAACACCCGCTAGTGTTAACTGCCTGAATGCACGGCTAACAGCTGCAATGCACACCAACTCACTTCAGACTGAAATTTTTTTTCTCCAAAAATTAAGACTGAAAATTTGTCAAAACACATCAGTATATATACCTATAATTTGACCTTAACTTTGCATGTTAATTTTACTGCGATTAAACAAAATTCGACCTTGAAATTATTTGTGTTATCTAAATTAAATTTTTATTAATTTCTTAATTTAAATTGGTAATTTATTTTTAACATTTTTAATTAAATTTATTCAGCTAAAAATATTTTATTTTTATACATTTAATTCATTAATTTTTACTTTTATATAAATGGTCATTTTGCGGTCAAATTTTCTTGTTATTATGTTATTTTTTATGTAAATTTCGTGCGGTTCTTGATGCATTTTGTATTTATTTTATTTTATTTTTATGTTTTTTGATTTTATATTTATTTTTGTTCTCTCAAATTTTAAAGTGTTTAGTTGGTGTTGTATATTGTATTTCAAGTTATCTTGTTGCTGGGTTTTTGTGCTGTATTACTGATGCATTTAAACAATTTTCAAAGCCGTTTGTGTTCTGGCCCAACATTATTATCATTCCCACCATCGTTATTACTATTCATTTGATATTATTATTATTATTATTATTATTATTATTATTATTATTATTATTATTATTATTATTATTATTATTATTATTATATTATTATTATCATTAATATTAGTAGTATTATTATTAATATTCTTATCCTTAGCAATATTATTATTATTATTAACCTAATAATATTATCATTATTATTATTATTAGTATTATTATTATTATTATTATCCCCCAATATATCACGACGGCTATTACGAACATGCACATTATTCTTATTTAGTATTACTAATGTTATCAGTATCTCCATCATCATCAATATTATAACTATTGTCATTATTATTACTATTAATACTAGCACCATGGTTTTCTAATGTCCACAAAATTGTTACCCCACTACCGGTTTTTTTATTATCATTTGCATTAACCCTATTCTTATTATTATCATTATTGCTAGTAATATTAATATTATCATCGTTATTGCCTTACTATTCTTATTATTATTAGTATGGGTACTATTATTATCAATATTGTTAACGCTATTATGATTATTATCACTAGTGTTATTGCGATGAGATAATTTATTTACATTATTATTATTATTATTATTATTATTATTAACGTGGTTGTTGTTAAAATATCATTACTATTGCTACTATTATTATTATTATTAACCTTACCATTATTATTATTACATCTGTTGGGCCAGGACACAAATAGCCTTGAAAATTGTTTAAATGTATCAGTAATACAACAAGAAAAAGTAGCACCAAGATAACTTAAAATATAATATACAACACCAATTAAACATTTTAAAATCTGAGAGAATATAAATAAATATAAAATCAAAAACATAAAAGTAAAATAAAATAAATACAAAATGCATCAAGAACCGCACGAAATTTACATAAAAATAACATAATAACAAGAAAATTTGACTGTAAAATGACCATTTATATAAAAGTAAAAATTAATGAATTAAATGAATAAAAATAAAATATTTTTAGCTGAATAAATTTATTTAAAAATGTTAAAAATAAATTACCAATTTAAATTAAGAAATTAATAAAAATTTAATTTAGATAACACAAATAATTTCAAGGTCGAATTTTGTTTAATCGCAGTAAAACTAACACGCAAGGTTAAGGCCAAATTATAGGTATAAATACTGATGTGTTTTCACAAATTTTCAACTACTTTGCAGTATTGATTTCAACCAAAATTAAGTTGCACACTTTTTATCTTGTTTTACTGTGTGCTTTTCAACTATTGTGCAGCAATATTTTCAGCAATATTTTCAGGTTATTAATCTACAGTTATGTTTTGTAGCAATATTTTTAGGTTATTAATCTACAGTTATGTTTTGTAGCAATATTTTCAGGTTGTTAATCTACAGTTATGTTTTGCAGCAATATTTTCAGATTGTTAATCTACAGTTATGTTATTTTGGTTTATGTACATCGATCCCCGATTTAAAATTTGTTTATATGAATGCCAAATATACAGTTTATGCTTCGAGACTTTTGCCTAATTCATGTGGTAATTTATTTTTCTATTATTTTATTTTTGGTGGCCCACAGCCAAAACATAACGCAAGATAGAAAAATAAAACACACTATCGAATTGTGTAAGTGCGTGTAAAATCGCCAATAGTTCGTGCCCGTGAAGGCTCCGGCATGCGGAACGCAAGAGCTGGAACATCAATATTATCCGTACATAGGGGAAATTGGAGGGTAAATGAGTAGTCCATTGGCTGCTCCTTCATCATCCGTTTCCTAAAAAATTGACATGAATTTTAACAACAATCGGCTCAAAATATCTAACACCGAGTAGTCCAGTGGGCACTCATTAAATATAATATGAACATACCTAGATCTTAAGGACAAAATGAGGGAACGGGTAGTGGGGAAAATTGAGAAATCGTTGCAACAGTTTAAATGAATAGCCATCGGAAAAAGATTAATCCGAACGACCAATAATGTTTTTAAATAAGAATTAAATAAATTACTTTGAGTTGAGGCGGAAAATTTGGGCGGGCCGTTGCTCAAATTTTCCGAATTAATATAAATACTTAACAAAAATAGTAACGTAAAAATGGAAAGCGTAAAATAAGGGTGGAACGCTGCTAAAATTTTCCGAGTCAATGAAAATACTTTGTCGAAAACGGTAGAATAGGGATGAACCGTAAAATAAGGGCGGAACACTGCTAAAATTTTCGAATTTACAAAAATACTTTATCGAAAACCGAAAAATACAGATGGAAAACGGCTAATGTTGTATATCAATAAAAAAATTTTAACGCTGAGGAATAAGGACGGATCCCTACAAAATCTTAATAATAATAACGATAATGGTAATTATAATAATAATAATAATAATTATAATTATAATAATAATAATAATAATAATAATAATAATAATAATAATAATAATAATAATAATTATTATTATTATTATAATGATGATTATGATAGTAATAATAATAATAATCATGGTATTTGTAGTAATGATGATAATAATTATGATAATAATAATAGTAGTAATAATCATAGTAGTAATAACAATAAATATAATGGTAATTATAGTAATAAGAATGATAATAAATGTAATAGTAGTAACAATTAATAAAGTTAATACATATAATAGTAACAATGATAATGCTAGTAATAATAATAGGGAACATTGTAGTTATAATAGGGATAAGGGTAAAAGATATACTGTATGGATATTTAGCATAATAAAGGGTTTACAGGTCATAGAAAGATCATCAACACGGACAACGATAAGAAGGACCATGGGAATAGACGTAATGATAAATGATATTAGCGTATAGGTTAACATTTGAAAGAGATAGGAAAATAATGAGACCTAAGAATCGAAATCGAGCACAGGCCTTCTATCGGCAGCTCGTTGGACCCATGGATCGTTCGGTCAATTATAGCATTAGCAATAGCGCTCACTTTTTGCGGAGGATCTACCCACTCGAACACAGTTCCAACGTTGATTAGCAACAGGTGCCGAGTGGCAAGCGAAAGAGTATTTGTATGGGGTACCTGCGTAACAACCATATAGTTTCAAAATATCAACACCCAGAAACCCACCACATCATATACAAAAATTTAATTATACAAAAATTTAATTTATACAAAAAACTAATCCTACAATAGAAAGTTCCACGAGTTTGGTTTGGAGGGAGATTGTGGGTCCTGCAATTCATAGTTAATATATAGTGAGAAAAAAAGATAAACATACTTTGATACAAGCATCAGTGGCAGTAAGTGCCATTGGAAATTTTTGTTTCCACTTGAAAATTCAGGATTCCCTGAAAAAATTAAGTTTAAAGTATGTAAAAATCGATACTTACTTATATTATAGGAATTGAGAATTGTTTATTAAGTTGCCATGGTAATAAGTGGCAAGCAGGATGAAATAGATATAGGTAATATGGTATATAATGAAATTTTTATCTTAAACCATTGAGTCTTAAGGATAAAAATGATAACAGGTAATATATAATAGGAAGTTTTTACCTACAATAAGGGTTAATTTTTATCATATAAGTTAAAATTTTATAAATCACTATATAGTAGTGAAAATTAATTAATTTTAATTTTAACATTAATAAATTAAAATTTTAAGGTTCCAAGTAAATTTCCTACTAAGGAAAGTAGGGGAAAAAATTTTTTTTCGCTTTAAAAATCAAATTTATCAATATTACTATTATGATTTTTGCCATTATTAATGTAATTATAGTTTTTATGAAAATAGTTATTATTGTTATTATTATTAGTTTTAGTATTATTATTATTATTTCATTATTGTAGATATAAATTTAAGGTTCAAATTTTCAGTAATAGATTTTAAATAGTGTCATTTGTAATTTAAATTTTCATAACCAATTATTCGGAGAGTTAAGAATGTTAAATTAAATTTTCTTTTAGTGGAGTCAAACCGAAAATTAATTGAAAAGTTCCGAAAAAATATCTCGGAATATCATCGAGAGGAGTTGAATCAAAGTCAGAGGGCAGAGGCCATGGTGCAAAAATGCCGCCACATAAAACAGACCTGGCTTCGTCCAGAGACAGTGGTTAAGTTTAGAACCGAAATAGAAAGCATGAAAGCCTAACTGGCTCCAAAAGACGAGGCCCTGAGGCTAGCAGAGCAGAAAGCTTAGAAGCTCGAGAAGCAGGTGATGGAGCTAAAACTAAAGAAGGAAATCCGCACAGGATAAGTGCAGAACGGCGTGACACTATCGGCCAAACAAGAGGCCATAGTGATTAGGAATGTAACTGGAAAGGATATTGGAGTGAAAATCCTCACTCCCGGACCGTCACGTATGCTAGAAGAAGTGCCGAAACGAAATCGGAAAAGAAATCGGCCTAGCAAGAAGGAACGTGAGAGGCTGTTCAAGCTCCACAAAGCCCACCTAATCGGACACATTCTTGACGCAAACGGTTTCTGAATACCGCGCGTTCAATATTCTTGTCACTGTGATAAACACTTTAATGTTGCACTTGTCAATTAATTCAAATAATAATTATATTGGTGTTGATTTTGATCTTAGTAATAAAAATAATTTGAAACAGTTAAATATTGAAATGCTAAGATGGCTAAATTATGAGCTAGATGTTGAAAATGATAAGATAGATAAATAGTTGAAACGAGGACGATAGAGTTAGAGCACGAAGTCTTCTATGACAGCTCGTGAACCCATTTGAGTATTAGGGCATTGGCATTCTTTGAGAAGAGGCTCACCCTTTGCTAATACTCAGGTCAATAGTTCACAGTACTAACGTCAATTTTGACGGGTGACTAGCGGTTGAAATTCTTATGCAGGCGCTGGGTGGGAAGTAGTTACCCTTAGACAGGTTGGACATTTTAATTACCCATCAGGGTCCAGTACTATTATTATTATTATTATTATTATTATTATTATTATTATTATTATAATTATTGTTATTATTATTATGATAATTACCATGATCATTATTATTATTATTATCCTCAGTATTATCATCATTATTATTATTAAGTTTTTTGTAGAGATCCGCCCTTATTCCTCAGCTTTATAAAAATATTTTACTCATATAAAAATTTAGCCGTAATTTATCCTTATCTTTACAGTTTTCGATAAAGTGTTTTGTTATTTTTGGAAATCTCCGCCCTTATTTCCCAGTTTAATTAGAATATTATATAAACGATAGAGTCGCATTCCACTTTTACTTTACTATCTTTGCTAAGTATTTAATTGATTCGGAAAATCCAAGCAGTGTTCCGCCCTTATTTTACGGTCTTATCCGGATGACATATCAATTACAGTAAACCCTCCAACTGCGCGGTTTTTCATTGCGCGATTTCGCAATTGCGCGGCCAAACCTTTAATACTAAAATTTCGATCTGTGCGCTAAAAATTTCGTAGCTGCGCGGTTTTTTTTTATTTTTGTCTATTTTAACAAGAAAAATCATGTCAATTTAATTTTTTTGGTGAATCCCGTAAAACTACGAATACATATGGCAGTGAAAATAGTGATTCATCGTATTTCGATGCACTGTATTTTTTATATAAAAATAATAAAGGCAGTTTCATTTTTCTACTGATGTGGTTAGGATTAGGATGTAAAATTACATAGTTTTAATTAATAGATATTTATACAAGTGTTTATTTAATTAAAAATATATTAGTATTAAATTCAAAAAAATCTTATTCGTGTGCATTAGATGTAACCGTAATAAAAAATTATTACATCAATTAAAGAGTGTTATAAAGTAAGTATAAATAAAATTTTTGATTTTTGATTTAATACTCATTTTGATTTAATAGGTTTTTAATAATTTCTACACCTTATATATAATAATGGAAAAAGCTGGCAAAAGAAAAATATTGACGTTAGAGGCAAAACTTGAAATTGTAAAGCAATTAGAAAATGTCGAAAAAATTTCTGTTTTAGCTAAGAAACACAATATGAACGAATCCAGCATAAGGAGGATTAAATTGAATGCCGAAAAAATTAAAAGTTCAGTAGTTTGTTCTACATCGCTAGCTGCAAAAACATTAAAAAAACCACGAAATCCAATAATAGAGAAAACAGAAAAAGTGTTAAGCTTTTGGATTGAAGATCAAAATCAAAAGAGAATGCCACTTAGTCGAACTAAAGCGTTACTAGTATTTAATCGGTTACAAAAGGAGGAACCTGGGTCATCTAATTTAGGCGAAATTAAATTCGAAGCGAGTAAAGGATGGTTTGAAAAGTTTAAACATCGCCAAAACTTACATAATATAAAATTTACAGGCGAAGCAGCCAGTGCTGATACATTAGCTGCATCGTTATATCCAAAAACGTTAAAACATATCATTGATGGTTGTGGATATTTACCAAGCCAAGTTTTCAATGCTGATGAGACTGGCCTATTTTGGAAAAGGATGCCTAGCAGAACATTTATATCTAAAGAGGAGAAATCTGCTCCGGGGTTCAAGGTTTCCAAAAATAGATTGACAGTTTTGTTTTGCGGTAATGCAGCTGGCGATTGTAAGAACAAACCACTAATAATTTATAAATCAGAAAATCCTCGTGCTTTTAAAGGCATATCAAAGAACTCACTGCCAGTTCATTGGGTATAAAGAAAAATTTATAAAGAAAAACAAAAAGCTGGTAAGCAATCAGTGTTAACAAGCTTTTTTCCAAAAAATATACAATCACAGCCAATAGAATCAAGCTCATCAGCATGTATCAGTGATTAATATAACGTTACTTATGTTAATTTTTATTTATGTTTAGTCGTTGAATTGAGACTGTTTTTTAGTTCTTGTATTGTTTTTTATAATTTTTATTTATGTTAAATTTTTATTAATTTTTATAATAGTAATATTAATTATGTAAAAGCAATGAATTGAGACTGTTTTTATTAGTTTTTTAATGTTTATATAAATGTAAATATGTATATTAGTCGTTGAATAAAGACTTTTTATTATATTTTTTAATATTTTTGTAATATCTGGAACCTAACCCCATAATTACATAAAAAATCGGGTTCACAGTGCGCGGTTTCGGTTTGCGCGTTGTTTTTGTGGAACGTATCTACCGCGCAGTTGGAGGGTTTACTGTACTTAGCCGTATTCTACTTTTACTTTGCTATTTTTGATAAGTATTTTAATTGATTCTTAAAATTGAAGCAGCATTCCGCCATTATTTTGCAGTATAATGAGAAATGTTTTAATTATTTCCGAAAATTTGCGCAGCGTTCCGCCCATATTTTCCTTCTCAACTAAAATTAATTTATTTAATTCTTAGATGTTATTTAAAGTTTTCTTTTCATAATTTTGGTCGTTCGGATTAATCTTTTTTCAATAGCTATTCATTTTAACTGTTGCAACGATTTCTAATTTTCCTAGCTACCCATTACCTCTCTTTGACCTTATGATCTAAGTTCATAAATGGGCATTGCCAGTTCACCGCATCATAATTTATTGTTCATAAATAACATTTTCAATCCGCATTATCAAAATAAAAAAAAACATTGTCAATTCATGGTTCATAACATTTCTAATATCATTAGGTTAAATATCAATAAATTCATAATTATCAATACGTTTAAAATTAGTTGCAACGCACACTAACCACAATAAACTTGCTAAAAATAATTCTCAAAGTGAGACTGAAAATCAATATTTCAATTAAGTTGAAACTAATACTGCAAAGTAGTTGATAATTTGTGAAAACACATCAGTATATACACCTATAATTTGACCTAAACCTTGCTTGTTATTTTTATTGCGATAAAACAAAATCCGACCTTGAAATTATTTGTGTTATCTAAATTAAATTTTTATTATTTTCTTAATTTATATTGGCAATTTATTATTGTGGGTTAGTGGTGTAGCTGACCTTCACCCCATTACATACAAAATACTTTGACGCCCACCAATGGTTACCAGTTGCTAGCCAACGTTGGAACTGTAACCACTGGTCACAGGACCTCCAAAGGTGAGTTCCGATATCAGAACTGCTAAGGTTTAGTCCTATATCGGGTTCAGCGGAATGCCGTTAGAAAGCCTATGTCTGTCTTATCTTTCTGGTCCCTTTATTACTTCCGCATCATTATACTCGTATGTTACATTCATTCGTAAATAACCACATAGTAAACTACAATGAACTTATTTATTATCAACTGTAATTATTAAATTAAAACGCGAATTCGCTGATTTATTTGGGCACTCCTTGGGCGCGTCGACGTAAACGTTCTGTTCGTCCGGGTCTGGAGTGTGGACGAGATTTCCTATTGGCTGGTTGTGGTTTATTCTGGTCGCGGTAGGCCTATAATCTCTCAGTTATTTTCGTGTCCTATTTTATATATTATTTAAAAAAATAAATTCTTTGTTTAATTTTCCTTTTAAAGATTTGAATTGACATATACATTTATATTAGCCGTTTATAGGAAAATTTCAATAGTTATTAAGTAGTGGGATGTGTCACATCCAGCACATGTCACATCCAGCACAGTACCCCTCCCCCTCCCCCCGGCTGAGAGAAAATTTTTCTAAGTCCAAAAGTACAAAAAATTTTTAAGACAAAGACAATGACTCATTCAAGGTAATTTAAACAAAGACCATGACTCATTCAAGGTCATTGGATGACTCATCATATTTTTTCAAGGTAATTTAAACAAAGACCATGACTCGTTCAAGGTCATTGGATGACTCATCATATTTTTTCAAGGTCATTTAAACAAAGACCATGACTTATTCAAGGTCATTGGATGACTCATCATATTTTTTCAAGGTCATTTAAACAAAGACCATGACTCATTCAAGGTCATTGGATGACTCATCATATTTTTTCAAGGTCATTCAAAAGTAGGTCAAGGTCATTCAAAAATAGGTCAAGGTCATT